>WFKH01011926.1:13953886-13970194 GCA_016163765.1 Magallana hongkongensis | reverse complement strand
ATTTTATCCAATATACTATATACCTTTGAGAGTCAATAACCTATCCGATATACATTTCTATTTAAAGGATGATACTGGTTCATTGGCCACATTCCTTGATTCGGACGCGTAGATAACACTTCATTTAATTCGATATCCATTTTAATCATGAGTGCATACAAAACGCTCTACGTACCTGATCCCCAAAAATGGACAAACTTTTATTTGCAAATTCATAGAGGAAAAGTTAGCCCATATGCCGACCATACAATGAAAGGTTATCAGCGTGGTGGTGGATTGCGAAATAAAACATCTCCTTTTATGTTATCGATTGACAAATATGCTATTGATTGAAATGATAAAAATATAAAATTAAACGTGACTTCTCCTGCGGAGCAGGTCGTTGATCAGGCAAAAAGTGAAGTGAGGCGAGAGACAAGTATTAAAAACGTTAAAAGAACTCCTAAACGACGCATTCAGGAATCACCCACTGCAAAGAACGGTCCTAAACCAAAGAAAGCAAAAGTCGGTAAATTAAAATCAGACGTATTTGGCTTACATTGAATCATGTCGATTCTATCAGCCGATGGATTTAGAGAAGCAATGCCTAGTCAACTTTCTCTTTTTGACATTCGCCAACTCAGACTGCTGTAGAGAATATTTATTTTCAAGATGTACGACCTGTTTCTCAGATAGCTGGAAACTCACCAATTGAATTTCTTCTTTCCGCACAAAATGGAATGGACTATATCGACTTGAAAAGAAGCAGAATTTATGTTAAACTGAAAATAATTAATGGAGAAAATGCTTTAACTGATGCTGATATTGTTGGTCTAGTTAATTTACTGCTGCAATCACTTTTTAGTGAAGTAGATGTATCGATGCAAAACAAACCCATCAACAGTTCAGGAGCGCATTATCCTTATCTAAGTATGCTAAACACTCTTTTGAGTTATGGTTCTGATGCAAAATCATCCCAATTGTCATCTCAATTATGGGAAAGTGATCATGCAGGTGACTTTGATGATGCCAACGCAAAAAATGGGAAAAATTCTGGATTATTAAAAAGGGCTGCATTAGCTAAGTCAAGCAAAACTATAGATCTAGAAGGTCCTATTATGCATGAACTTTTTCAAATGGATAGATTCATTCTGAATCACGTTGGAATATCTCTGAAACTTTATCGAACTAGGCCTGAGTTTCGCCTCATGTCAACGACCGCAACAGGAAAGAACTATAACATAAAACTAGAAGAAGTCATTTTCCGCGTATGCAAATGCAAGATAAATCCGGCTGTGATACTAAGTCATGCAAAGATGTTAGAAAAGACTACTGCCAAATACCCATTCAAAAAAAGCGTAGTGAAAATGTACAATTTAGCAATGGGCTTGCTAAATGCTTCCTTTGAAAACATGTTTTCCGGAACAAGACCAGATAGACTCTGCATTGCCTTTGTATCTTCCAAGGCAGTTGCTGGAGATTTTACAAAAAAATCCATATAACTTTCAACATCACGCAGATAGGATTATACAGCGATGGAACCCCTGTTGGTAATACACCAATGAAATTGACTTTTAATGCTACAAATGGGGAGAGCATTGTCTCTGCTTACGTTAATTTATTTGATAACACGTCAAAATGACTTTTTGATGCTGGTAATGGCATTGCTAAAAAAGACTTTGCAGACGGAGGGAACGTGATATTTTGCTTCGATTTGGAGCCCACCTTTGAACAGGGAGAATATCTAACCTTACTTAAACAGGGAAATGTACGTTAGAGGTGCAGTTTGGTGAGGCTCTTCCAGAGACAGCGACAGCCATTGTCTGGGCTCAGTATTCGGCGCTCTTTGAAATTAACGAGGCTAGGGATATTATTTCTTTCTAGAGGGATGTCTGCTCTTAGTAATGTTCAACTAAAATGTATGATTGAATGTGATCCGCTGATGAGTGAAAATGTGCTCGGAGTCTTTCCGGCAGATCAGATAACAAGACCTAGCACTTATAAAGGACTCATAGTAAATACCAAACCGAGTGGACATGAAGGTGAACATTGGCTCGCCGTTTACAATGATGGCAAAAGTATTGAAATATTTGACAGTTTTGGAGAGCCAAATGAAAAATATTCAATTGAATTTAAAACAATTAGCAATCATGTTAACTATAACAAAGTATCTATTCAGTGTCATGATAGATTTGTGTGTGGTCATTATTCTATATTCTATCTGTTTTTTAGAGTAAGGGGCTTATCTTTTCAAGAATTTATGAGTTTATTTTCACCTATTTGTAAAATGAATGATGAATATATAGTCAGATTTATTACGCACACCTTTTCATTTTGTTTAACCAATCATTTGTAGCCTATAACTCAAGTTATCACAATAAATATATGTATTGTAAAAAATATTTTCATTCTTCATTTTGGAACGATGGCGAGCATAGAAAATGAGATGATGACAAAATTTAGAGCCAACAGCAATGTTATCATCACAGGTCAATCACATGCTGGCAAAAGCACGTTTGTTTTTTCCCTATTGAAACAGCTTCACATATTTGAATCCAATATAAGACATGTCCTTTATGCATATGGGATATGGCAATCATTGTTTGAACAGATGGAGAAAGAAATTAATCATATCACTTTTATCAAGGAATTCCAGATAAGGAGATCTTAGAACAATTTACGAGAGACTATGGAAATATTATTCTCGTACTGGATGATGTCATGGCTCAGGGAATGAATAATGTAGATTTAATGAACTTATTTACAACTTATTCACACCATATGGGAATAACTGTTTTATTTCTTCTGCAAAATATATTTCCACCTGGAAAGTACATGAGAACGGTTTCCTTAAATGCCCATTACATTATTTTGTTTAAAAACTCTAAAGATGAGCAGCAGGTAAAAACTCTAGGTAGGCAGATATTTCCCAACCAATCAAAGTACTTTATGGATGCATATAAGAAAGCAACGAGCGTGCCATATTCGTATTTATGTGTAACTCTCTATCCAGGCACAGCTGAAAAATATCGTTTATCTTCTAAAATATTTCCGGAAGAGTAAACTATTATATATTTACCAATGTAACGTAATGACTTCATCTGTGCAAAAGCATCTAGATTTTCTTAAACTGTTGGCGACCACACATAACAAACAGAGAATTCAACTACTTCACACCATTAGCTGGAGCCAGTTGGATGTGCTCGTGGAAACTGTGTACAATATTTTGAATGGCGTTTGTCCCCTAACGAAAAAAGAAGAACAGAGCTTAAAAAAAACACAAAACATTGCTGAGAAAAGTTGTCGATAAAAAACTCAGTAATCGCATTAAACAAATGATTTTCTTACGCATACAGCGTGTAATACCAACGTTTTTATCATCAGTACTTAGATATTTATCGTCAAATGGCAAAAGAAGTAGTGCTAGTTCCAAAAGAAAAATATCAAAAGTTACTTGAAAATCAAGAAAGAATGTCAAATAGTGAGTTTGAAAAAAATGATCTTAACTTTATCAGTAAAGATGAAAAAAACAACAACAGTGAACTAAAAGACGACAATGCAAATTTGAAACAGGAAAAAACAGTTAAAACAGACATAGAATGGGTGGAGCCAAGTATAAGTCCAACCACTAAAGATCTAAGAGCTGTGGATGACACAAAAGCGAGCGCACCAGACGATAGAGAGTATCAGAGCATGAAAAACCTAAACCCGAATATTTCCGCCAATGACAGCGCTTTGTTGTATATAAAACACCTGCAAACATTGTAAAGCGTCAGAAGACATCAGCAAAGAACATTTCTAGAAAAGGATGGTTAAGGTATAAGTGAACAGAATAATGGATGTTGTTGATAAAAAGTTTCAATGTACAGATTGTGGAAAAAGTTATAAGCGGAAGTTGGACCTACATAGACATTACAGAACAAAAAAAGAAAGAATAACCTGTTCAATTTGCAATCATCAATTTAATAGGAAGGATAATTTTAACACTCACGTAAGACGCTTTCATGGGGCAATACAAGATCGTCAGTATGGTGGAAAAGCATCAACTTTATCAAAAGAAGGCTCCAAACCTTTGAGTAAACCACCTGAAAACTCTGATTCTTCTGAAGAAAACTCCAATCAGCTGAATGAAAATGAAATTTCACAAGCAATCAATGGATCTGTTACGTCCATAAAAATAAAACCGAAAAATCATGAAAAATTATATTTCCTAGTGTTTTATTCAAATATTCAGGAGAAAATTCAAAACTAAATAGTCTCCCACTCTCCAAAGAAAAAGGGATTAAAATGGTATCTTGTTACAAGGGCAGAATTCAGCAGAGAAAGAGACGGAGAGGTTGAGCGAGCAATTCCACATTTTCGCAGTATTACATATCGACATTTATCTTCCGATGAATTTAACATGCATTTTTTAAATGAAGCCCTCCAAAAAATGTTTGCTTCAAAAGAAGAATTTATAATGAACGGTTCTGACTGGATTTTTTCAAAAGTGATTTATCTTGAAATTTGTTATGCAGTATATTCACCACTGAAAGGTGGAAATTATATCAAAGAACCCATGGAATTGCAGAGGAGCAGGTCTTTAGTAAACATAAAAAATAATGATCAAAAATGTTTTCTGTATTCAGTTTTAGCAAAGCTTTACCCTGCAAAGCATAACCCTTCCAGACTGTGTCATAACCTACAACATACTAATAAACTAAATATGAATGGAATTCAATATCCAGTTCACCTGTCTCAAATACCCAAATTTGAAAATCAAAACGACATTTCGATAAATGTATTTGGATACGAAGATAAGGAAATTTTCCCAATGCGCATTACAAAATCAAAAAGGAAGTCACATGTTGATCTGCTTTATTAAAAAAAAAACAGTGTCCTTTTTCACTATTGTCTGATTAAAAGTTTGAATCGATTTTTGTACCGAACAGAGGGTGGAAGAGGTGGACATGCACATTATTACTGTCCATATTGTTTGCATGGATTTTTGGAAAAAAAAAACTTAAATAAACATATTGACTTTTGTATGTCTCTCGGAGAACAAAAGATAGAAATGCCAATACCAGGAGAAAATGATATTCTAAAGTTTACTGAAATTGCAAAGCAGTTGCGTGTACCGTTCATAATTTACGCCGATTTCGAAACATGTAAAACCAATTTATACTTGTGATCTTGATCTAAACTCATCTCACACATGCAACTTATCTACCTTTGAACCTTGCGGATATGCTTATCATATTGTATCTACAGACAAACGGTATTCTAAATCACCAGTTGTATACCGCGGTGACAATGTTGTGGAAACGTTTTTAAGCAATTTACTGGAGGAAGAAGATAGAATTTTGGATATTCTGCGTAAGATAGAACCAATGCATATGACGGTTGACGATGAAAACTTATTTGAAGCAACTACACATTGTCATCTTTGTGGTTTAAAGTTTCAAAACAGATTTGACGAAGTAAGATATCATGATCATGTCACGGGAGAATTTTTTGGAGCTGCGCATAACGACTGTAACTTGCTTTTTAGGCAGGTGGAATTCATACCAGTAGTATTACACAATCTCAGGGGTTTTGATGCACACTTGATTATGCAAAATGCAAAAAATAGGTCGATTCAAGAACAGACGTCTGAACGTTATAGCCAACACAAATGAACGTTATATATCATTTTCAATCTCAAAGCTAAGATTTGTTGACTCTTTCCAGTTTCTTTCCACATCTTTAGACAATTTGGTTAAGAATTTGAAATCCAGCGGGGAACACTATTTTGTTGAATTCAACAATCATTTAAGTCCCAACAAGAGAGATATCTTTTATTGCAGAAGGGGATTTATCCTTACTCTTTCTGTACGGATGCCTCAAAGTTCTTAACAAAAGAACTCCCTCCAAAGCAGGAATTCTACAATACTTTTTCTAAAACTTACATTTCAGAAGAAGAGTACAAACATGCTGAAAAGGTATGGAAGGAGCTGAATATTCAAACAATGGGAGAATATCATGATTTGTATGTTTTATGTGATGTATTGCTTTTGGCTGATGTATTTGAAAGATTCAGATGCGTGTCTATGAAGAGCTTTGATTTAGATCCAGCGCAATACTATACTCTTGCTGGTATGTGTTGGAGTGCTTGTTTGAAGATGACTGGTGTTGAACTAGAATTATTGACTGATTTTTAGCAGTATCAAATGATAGAGCGTGGTATACGTGGTGGTGTTGCAATGATGACCATGCGCCATGCTGAGGCTAATAACTGTTACATCCCAAAAAGTTATGATCCAAGTAAGCCAAACGTATACCTTGGTTATTTTGATATGAATAATTTGTATGGTGGGGCTATGGTTGAACCCTTACCTGTCTGCAATTTTTGCTGGTTAAGTGAAAAGGAAATTTTAGAGCTTGAAATCTTGAATGTAGATAAAAATGATAAAACGGGATATATTTTAGAGGTCACATTGGAATATCCAGCTCATTTACATGATTGTCATAACGATCTACCGTTAGCACCAGAAAAGCTTTCTATTAAAGTGGAGGATTTGTCACCTTACTGCCTCAAGCTCTTCAAAAGACTTCATAAACAAAAAATTAGAGGAGAAATATCACAGAAGTTGGTTCCAACTCTTAGAAATAAGGAAAAATATGTTGTTCATTATAGAAACCTTCAATTTTATCTTCAGCATGGACTTGTTTTGAAAAAAATACATCGAGAAATAAGCTTCGATCAGAGGGCATGGCTCAAACCATACATCGAGTTTAACACTAGAATGAGACAGCAAGCGCAGAATGACTTTGAAGTGTCACTTTATAAAGCCTACAACAACATTGTTTTCGGGTATGTTACATGCAAGAAATCATTATGCTCATTGTATCTTCAATCGTTTTACATCATGCTGAATATATTTTAATTTTATACTTTAATTTTAGGAAAACCATGGAAAACATTCGAACTAGACTGAATTGTAACCTTGTACATACGAAGAAGCAACTCGAGAAGCTTGTCAGCAAGCCCAGTTTTCAGACTTTCAGCATTTTTAATAAACATATTGTTGGAGTTAAAAACAAAAAAGTTAAACTCTTGTTAAACAAGCCTATTTATACTGGGATGACAATATTGGACCTTTCCAAACTCTTCATGTATGAATTTCATTATGATTTTGTAAAACGAGAATTTGGGGAGAATGCAAAATTGCTAATGACTGTACGGATTCTCTCTTTTACAGGTAAATTAAAAGCAACAGATTACTTTGTTGAAAAAAAAATTCTTATAAATATTGTGAAAATGTTAAGTATTTATTTTTCCTCTTAGGTTTGAAGTACAAGATCTTTATGTGGAGATGGACAAACATCTAGATTTGTTCGACACTTCCAATTATCCTACAGAACATTTTCTTTTTAGTGATAAAAACAAGAAAGTAGTCGGTAAAATGAAAGATTTGAAACAAATGGTATGTAGTGATTCAGTTGATAAGAAAATATTTTTTCTTGAACTAACCATGTATAAATATATATATATATTTTTGACAGGGAGACCAGTAAAAGGATTTGTAGGCTGACGCGCAAAAATGTATTCTTTTATCATTCACGATGAAAAACGGAGTGAAGTCAAGAAAGCCAAAGGTGTTTCCAAATCTGTGGTTAATAAAGAACTCTCGTATGAGTTGTACCGGGACTGCCTTTTTAGTGACGAAATAGAGAGACATCAAATGCGTTCAATTCGAAGTGAAAACCATAGTTTATATCTTAAATCTATAAACAAAATATCTCTCTCACCATTTGATGATAAACGATACTGGTTAGCACCTCATGGTGTTGAGAGCTATTCTTATGGACATTTTAAAATTGCAAATGAATGAAAATGACAAACTTTGTATTTCATAATTTTATTGCAGTAGATAACATATTGAAATACATAAACTTTCTTTGTTTATTTTCTTATGATCATTGCAAGTTGTTTTATGCAATGAATTAGATAATAAGTTCATCATCGCTATCGTCTAGTGCAATTGCACGCTTTTTTTCAACAACTTTTCTCTTCTTAGGTGGTGCGATAGTGATCTGAAACATATTTTATGTATCTTTAGTTATCATTTAATGATGGTGTTCCTTATTTAAAATCCTAGTTATGTAAAAGAAATTTCTAAGTAAATACATACCAGAGGAGGGCTTGGCGGGGATGCTAAATTCCGCAGTAAATCCGTCCCAGCTTTAATATCCTCCCTTATTATGAACAATGCCATCCATTGGTATGGAAACTTGTTTCCCTTTATGATTGTCTTTTTTAAAAGAAAAAAAAAATGTTACTTGCTACGATGACCGTTTAAGACACTTCTCTTTAAATGTAACCAAAAGAATACAAATTGAGGGGGGGGGGAAGAGAGAGAGAAAAAAATTAATTACCTTGCAAGTGCAGATAGACCTTCCCTCTGAAATAGGTCATTTGAAGTGCGTAGTGCCCCTTACGATATTGGTCACTCTCTTTCAGCGTAAATTGTGGAGTTTCTCCATCTGGGGATATCTCAGTTTCAAATTTTGGCATTGACGTGGGAGCCATATTTGCACTGTAAAAAAAACTTTGTGTGAAGAATCCAAGTTTTTTCAACTCATTATATAGGAAGATTTTTTTTAATTAGACATTTTATCAAGTAATTAAATCTACATCTGAGATAAATTGTCGCACACCACCACCCTTTTTGACTATTAAAGTGTCCTAATATGTTAATTTAATGATGAATGATGTCACGAATTGTTAGAGAACAAGAATCTATTTGAAATATTTTTAGAACGATATATACATTTTACATACAAATGAAATGAAATAACCAATCATATATATTTCCTCAATGTCTCACCATCACACAGCAGCATCCATTATGTCCATTAATGTCCTAATATATTAATTTGATGATTAATAATGCCACGATTTATTTAAAAATGTATCTATTTAAAATATTTTAAGAAAAATACATACATTTTTCATTAGCTAGCTTAAAAGTAATTGCATTAATTCAAAGAAAACAAGTAGAATGAATTGACAACTTTGTCACAAAGGGGTAATTAATTTGGTACATGTAGGAAATAATAGAACAAGAAATCTTCAATTTTAGAGATTAAAACTAAATAAATTTATCAAACTAGACAGGACCGTTTTGCGGTGTTGAAGAGAATAAAACTTCTTTGACATTAAATACATATTTCAGTTATATATGGACTTGACTTCAATAATATATTTAAATTTCTTAAGAAATGTATTTCATTAATTACAGTAATTGAAAAACTGTGTATATTTAAAGGGCATACATTTCAATTTCAAACTTAAACGCAAAATGGCGGATTACCCAGTGTATGCAGAATTTCGTGTTTGTCCATATGATGCAAGGCACATCAAAAGATCGGAGAGATTCCCCCGTCATCTCAGAAGGTGTTAGAGAAGTAATCCTTCTCGGGCCCGCCTATTTATGGCATGTGAGTATGATTTTACTCACAAGATTCTGAAGAGTGAAGGGCGCACTTTCTGCAGGGAATGTGAGGAATACTTGTCCTCTGTAAAGGCAAGAGATGAATCTTGCAAGAAGGGGAATACCACCCTCACCCAGTATAAGGATGTGCAAATTGAGGGGGAAAACTGGGATAAAGATTATAATTAATAAGGTAAGTGGAAGACATTTTATACTTATCTAAAATCAATACTGTGCAGCAGCGAAAAAAGGACAAAAGGGGGGGGGGAGGCCTATGCTGTATTAGTAGATGAAAACCAATACTATATAAGTAGATTATATGTTTTAATTTTTCTTTTTCCTGTATAGTTTCAGTGAAGGAACTACAAACCACAGCTGGAGCTGTCCTGGATATCACCAGTAGTCACTAGTAAATTTGTAAAAAAAAAAAATTGTACAATCATTAAAAAATTGTAAATTTGAAACAATTGCATCGTTGTTGTTGTTGGTCTAGCTAGTTGCATGCTTTTTGGTAAACGAATTAGAGTTATCTCACTTTAGGTTAAAAAGTAAATAATTTATGTGTATGAACTCCTAAGCTAATCAGGACATCTCACTTTGACACTGCATAATATTCTAGTTCAATGCTTTTTGGTAAACGAATTAGAATTCTTATTAGCTTCTTATTTATGCATACTATTGCGTTTTCTGAAAAACATTGCACATTTGGCACATATCATGTGGAATATAAAAAAAAACAAAAAAATCACTTGATCAAATCAAAATGTTACAATATTTAAATAAAAGGATTTTTTATTAGCTTTATAATTATGAGAAATGTCGAATAAAAAACATTTGAACGCTTCCACAACATCAGCATCAAACAAAAACATGAGTTCATTTGGTGAAATAAAAGAATAGTTCCGCATTCACCCTTTCTACATTGCATGCGCGGATCCAGAAAAATTCCGGGGGGGGGGGGGGGTATGAATATTATACCAACTCAAAAATTCTCTAAAGGTAGCTTATACAGATAATAATATAAAATTACTTAATTCCCATATAACTTTTATAAAGTCATTTCCACTTTTTTTATTCATTTGATTTGTATTTTACTTTATTTCACTTAAAAAATAATTTTCATCGGGTTCGATGTTCAAAAAAATAAGCGATAACCTTAATTTTTATTTCCGGGAAAAAGTGACTTCTAGAATTAACGTCATCGATTGAATCAGGCGATACTAAAATGATCACCATCGTTTTATGTTTGTTTCTTGGCTGTGGGGGGGGGTTCAACCTTGGGGAAATTTGCAACAATGGAGTGTGTGATTGGCGTGGAGATGGCTTATATAATGGCTGCATTGATGGTGACTTTTTGCGATTTGGCCATTTTGGGATAGGGGGGGGGGGGGGGTGATTGATCTAAGATGTGCCCACAATATCCAAGTTCTCTACATTGATGAGACCAATCTGCTGTGCAGCGATCAATTCGTTTTGACCAAAAGAGTCATCACCCTGTACCTGAATGATGTTAAATGTGTAAGTAAATTTTTAATATCTTCTATATTAGTACTTGGATATCTTCACTTTATCTGTTTATCTTAGTTTGCAAAGTATGAATGTAAATGATGCGAATTGTTTAAAGTACTGTATAACAGATAAGACTGATCTGCGCTGTAATAGAACATGTTTAATTATGTGACTTTAATTGACTTATTAAATTTAATATTTCAGCACACTTCAACCAGCTCCTCTCCTCTATTGGTTTCAACTTCCTCGCCTATCAGCACAGTAAGTATTAGTCACTAAATTTTTATTTCTATGAATCATGCAGTTATATTATTATTTCTTTATAAACTTACACTGATCTTACGGTGTGAATCTGTAAAATTATCACTGTAAAACATGTTTTTGATGTGACTTTAATTGACTTATTTAATTTGATATTTCAGCACACTTCAACCAGCTCCTCTCCTCTATCCACTCTATCCGCTTCAACTTCCTTGCCTATCAGCACAGTAAGTATTAGTCACTAAATTTTTATTTCTATGAATCATGCAGTTATATTATTATTTCTTTATAAACTTACACTGATCTTACAGTGTGAATCTGTAAAATTATCACTGTAAAACATGTTTTTTAAGTGACTTTAATTGACTTATTTAATTTGATATTTCAGCACACTTCAACCAGCTCCTCTCCTCTATCCGCTTCAACTTCCACAGCTATCATCTCAGTAAGTATTAGTATTTGTCACTAATTTTTATTTCTAGGAAGCTCGCAGTTATATTATTATTTCTTTATAAACTTACACTGATCTTACAGTGTGAATCTGTAAAATTATCCCTATAAGAAAAGATGTTTAATTTATGTGACTTTAATTGACTTATTAAATTTAATATTTCAGCACACTTCAACCAGCTCCTCTCCTCTATCCGCTTCAACTTCCTCGCCTATCAGCACAGTAAGTATTTGTCACTAATTTTTATTTCTATGAAGCACACAGTTATATTATTATTTCTACGGTGTGAATCTGTAAAATTATCACTGTAAAAAATATGTTTTATATATGTGACTTTATTGACTTATTAAATTTAATATTTCAGCACACTTCAACCACACATGCTGCCACCTCTCCGCCATTCGCAGTAAGTATTCTCATTTTTATTTTATTTGCTTAACATAGTGACAGCACTGATCATGATCCATTGCATATGAGTGCTATCATGATCAGTAAATGAAATTAATTTGATTGAAATACTATATAAAACATATATATAGCAAGAACTGATCTGATAATATAAAACATTTTTTTTAATTATGCAACTTTAATTGACTTATTAAATTTAATATTTCAGTGCTCGTTGACCACGCACACGACCCCCTCCCCTCCAACTGCTTCCACTTCTTCACATGGCGACACAGTAAGAACTAATATTTACTTTTCTATGAAGCACACAGTGCGATTATTATTTCTTTGTTTTCTTTATATTCTTATTTTTTTAATTTGCTTTATAACAGAATGACTCGACTGATGATGATAGCCCCCACATGAGCACTCTCATGACCAATGTCATCAGTAAGTATTCAAATCTGTAATTCTTTTACATTGATTTTTTCCTTAAAAAAGTGTATGATAATGATAATGTACAGATAATGATGATAAAAAATAAAATGTATTATTATTTTTAATTACCCACATTTTTAGTCCACATGGTGAGAAACATTTATTTTATACAGCATTGCATGTTTATATATATCCCACCTGTAAAGTATATGCATATTGTAGATTGCTTTGCTTACTGCAGAAACTAATACATGCTATATTTAGACTCTAATGCTTGCTTTTTTACACTGTAGTAAATTGTGCATCTTATATAAAGAGTGTTAATTAATGCGTGCTTTCACTTATGTAGATGTTTCTAAAATTCTCATTATTTTATATTTAACTTTTATTTCAGTTGGATCATTAGCCTCATCTAGTTTAACCGTCATTTATCTAACTTCAAAATTCTTCTTTTTTTTATATAAAAGAAAATTGGCAATTCAAAAAGCAAAAGCGGAGAGTGATAATTTTGAAACTTTTACAATTAGAAACCGATTATTTAATTTAGAAGATGATGACGTTGATGAAGTCACCCATTTCATCTCTGAAATTTAAACTACTATATATCATCTCAATCTACTTTGTAACCTACTTAGGAACATTATCTTTATAGTACCCTTTATTATTTCTTTCTTCTCTTTTTTTTAGTTATCTCTGGACTTATCCTTTATACATCAAACAAGATAAATATAATCAGTAGGCATATTTTTGAAATTTATGAGATTCTTAAAAAAATTAACAGAAAACTTCAAAATTGTTATAAATTATGTTTCAGAAATATAAAGAGAAGGGGGAAATGTTAAAATTTTAATACCATGAAAATTATTTTTTTCTTTTCAAGTTTTGTTCCCACTTTTACTTATATCTATAATTTTAGCTAAATCTGATGGTTAATTTGTTGACCATCCACCCTCCTTAATAGTAAAAAAGAAACAAATTCTAGATTTGAAATGTGTAGACTAGCTTACAAAATATCACAGTTTATACTAACTGTTAGCTTTTCTTATGAATGTTAACAATACTATATAAATATATTCCTAGGTATGTGATTGTTGTTAATCTTAGAAGACGCTTTTTATTTCATTAACATTTTAATTTCTGGCAAAAAAGTGTATAACTTCTTTAAGTTTTCTACTTCTTAATTTTGAATGAAGCTTTATATTTCAATATCATTTTAATTTTTGACAAAAAAGTGTTGAAGTACTTTAATTTTTTTTTTTTTTTGCATTAAAGAAGTGAGTATACATTTATATTTACTTTTACAGTTGTTTTCGTAACCTTTGAAGTTTCCAAACTCACAACAATACCATCTTTAATCTGTTAGGTCAATGTTTGATTTTCTGTAAATTAATATTCTTTATATATAACCATTTCTAGCACAAATAACAATAACAATAACAAGACCTTTTGAGTTAAGCTTTAACAAACCCTAATTTAATCAATAATCATTTATATAAATATTTACTTTCTCCTGATCTACCTGGCTTTATCTTTTTTAAAGTTTTTTCTACAGTGCTTTTATTACCATACATGTATATGTAATTACCATATTTTGTGACTTTTTATTTCCCATTGTGTGCCGGTTGCTTTTATATTTTCATTTTAATCAAAAGTTTTTCATTATTTCCCATTGTGTGCTGGATGCCTTTATTTCCCATTGTGTGCTGGTTGCTTTTATATTTTCATTTTAATCAAAAGTTTTTCATTATTTCACATTGTGTGCTGGATGCCATTTATATTTTCATTCTAATCAGTAGTTTTCATTTTAATCAATATGTTTCTCTAATCATTCCATGTACTTTGATTTTGTGATTTTATTCTGCGGTGTGATGGTTGCTTTCTGATTTTGATTTTTCTAATCTCTAATTATTTTCATTCTAATCAACATTTTTTTCATTTGATCAATAATTATTCTCTAATCATTCCATACAAATATTTTGATTTGTGATTTTATTTGCGTTATTATTGCTTTAACTTTGCTTTAATATTCCATTTTAATGGGTAAAAATTTCCATTTTGACATTGATTTATATTATATTATATTATATATATGTTTTTAGACTTGAATTTTTCAATTCTACAATAAACATATTAAGAAATAGATGTTTTACTTATTCTTTAAATGGTGATGTAAAGAAGAAAGATCACTTAAATTAAGAATGAATTATAAGGGAATGTGTGACTGTGTATCTAAGCAACATTCAAAAAACGTTGAAGCTTATAAATGCACCGCTATATAAATTTGGTAAAAAGGAGGTGCATATAGTAATTATTGCTCGAAAGCCTTTTGAGCCTTTTGTAAGAAGATATAGTATAAGCCTTTTATTTCATTTAAGTCAATCCTATTTTAGATATTATATACATATAAAGCTGTTAAATGTTGAGCCTTTTAAGTAGGACGATGGCTTCCGCTAATTTCCATATACCTTATTTACATAGATAATATTCTTTGCGCCTTCTGTAAGACTATTATAGTGAGCCTTTTATTTCATTTACATATAATATTATGCAGTGTCAATTTATGCTAATTAAATTAATTATTTTGAGCCTTTCATTTCATTTACATAAAAGATAGTATCCATCACATTAAAAGTCCTCTGTTGAGATGTCAATCATATAGCAGTAGAGTTAAGCCTTTCAGTTCATTTACATAAATGGTATTGTTATATAGCATTGTGGTTGAGGCTTAACCATACATACATACATACATCATAATTTTATGCAGTGTCAAAGTAATGTAGCAGTGTGGTAATTTATGTTAATTAAACTAATTATTTTGCGCCTTCCATTTCATTTACATAAATAGTATTATTATATAGCATTTGGGGAGGGGCTTAAACTGTTTTAGAATCAGCATTATTCTACTACTTCAAAAATCTATAGTTTTTATTACAATGGGACTCTTGTCCTTAGAGGAAATAACAAAAGTTAATAACCAAAAGGAACGGTTTTAAAACCATCAATGATCTGCCGTTTATCATATACAATTTGATATTTCTTAGTAAAACGTTTTGTCAATAATTCATGGGTCTTGGTTCTCTGGATTTTATGAGGAAAAGTCACGGTTACCTCATCCAATTCTTTCAAAATCATTTTCTCCAAAGATTTCATCGTCACGATTTGAGAAGCTCGATGATTCAAGGTGATGCCTTTGACTTTTTGCACGGCCATTCCAGTATCGGTTTCAAACGCATAATTCTTAGGCCCTCCCGACATGAATTTAGTAATGTGGCCCCCCCTCTAATTCGTCGGTCCATCCTCCTAAACTATTGACAATAGTAGGATTATACTCCCCTTCCACGTGTTGATAAATAATACTGTCGGTATCGAAATAAAGAACACGATCTCCTAATTTTTCTAAGGTGTCATATAAATGTAAACGAGCATGAGCGGTAGTAAATGCAGCTAACACCACGTTTCCAAAGGGGCAGTCTTCGATGAAATCCTGTTTTTCTACGTAATTAATCAATATCAGGTCGCATTCGGGTTTATTCACGTTGTTTAATAATTCAATTCCTTTGACTTCCAGGGTACTGTCCTGTAATATTTTAGTCAATTGTTCTTCTTCGCTCAAATATTCAATTTTAGGTAATTGAAGTCGCTGAGCAAATTTTCCCCACAAACAATTCAAAAATAACTTGGCAATAGTTCGTTTCACGGGATTTTTCTCAATTTTTTAAGGATTCAGCATCAATCTCTCTCGCTCAAAAATATCGTGGAGGTAAGCGGCCTGTTGTTCCTTGGTCTCACAATCGGGGGGATATCCAGAGGCTTCCTGTTTGATTTTCA
>WFKH01011926.1:13910236-13952621 GCA_016163765.1 Magallana hongkongensis | reverse complement strand
GGTCTCACAATCGGGGGGATATCCAGAGGCTTCCTGTTTGATTTTCAAAAAGGTATCGATGTAACTACGAAATAAATCCTGACTTTTTTTTTAGGAAAATGCCACACTTCGTAGATTTTCTTTAACTCGTATCCGCATTCTATAGCTTTTTGAAGTTCGCTAGTCACCCAGGTTCCCGTTATACAGCGTTCAGCCTCTGAATGCTGACAGCGATAATGAGGATCTTGACAAAGTTCTTGGGCACAAGTGCGACATAAAGGAAACAGTAATTTTCCTCCATTGCGATAGGGTAAAACGGGGTGATACAGACCCCGAGGGGGTAAGACCTGAAATTGAATCAAACCATAATAATTAGAAATCTCCTCAAAGTTCTCTGTGATGATTTCTGGATGACCCATGGGAAAAGGCTTATACTTTAAAACAAAAGGATATAAAGAACAAACATCTACATATCTCATGTCTCCCTCGGTACAAAACAATCGAGTGGCATTCGTGCCCCCCCCCCCCCCCCATACAAAGCTTCCCGAGGATTCAAAGGATCTTGAAAATTTAAATGGTCCACAAACCCTCGCAATTCGGAATTCTTTTTCATTTCCATATCAAAAGCGTGTTCCCAAATAGAAACTACCGGATATCCCTGTTCTCTTAAATGATGTTCTCTAATTAAGGTCTCTTCGTACAAAGTACCGTAGGTACAATCGACTCGATGAGTATGATTTTCATTTTCTTATTCAGGATGACATTTAGGGCATCCGTGCGAATAACACCCATAGAATTCGTACACGGTATTGGATTCTGGATCGTATCCGTCTACGGTATAGGGGCCGAAGTTTATTTCTCCACCATTTTTAGCATGCCGAATACAGTAAAACTCGGTTATAGCGCAGTCCTAGGGACCAATGGATTTACTTCGTTATATATCCGTAATTCGTTATATCCGTATAACGAATTCATAATAAAAACTATAGCGAATTCTCATATACATGTTTTCTTTCACCAGACTCTAATTTTTGCTAATTGAAGCTTAAAACAAAAATACAATACTTTGATACCTTTAATAATCCGATTGTGAATTGAAAAATTTATATGAAAATAAATTCCTTCAAACAATTATTTTAAATGGTAGTGCAAACTTTTTAAACTGTGAAGAAATTCGTTATAAAAGTGTTACATTTCGTTATTATTCACCTCTACGGGACTCAAAATTAATTCGCTATATCCGTAAATTCGTTATATCCGAATTCGTTATAACCGTAAAATTTTGCAAAGATTTGTTAAGAATTTTACCGGGGACTCAAAAAAACCTCGCTATATCCGAGAATTCGCTATATCCGTGTTCGTACTATACGAGTTTTACTGTAATTGGACCGTCGAGACTCATCCAAGCTAACCAACGACATGCTTTCATTGAAAATTGTCGAGCTGGGTCGTATCCCATATTAGGTATGATGGCAACACTGTCTTGGGCCATGAATCCTCTCCGGTAGGCTAAATTAGCGGTACTGGCAAAAGTAATGGCTTCTTGAAAGGGATTGACTTGTACCAAACTCTGCATAGTCTTCCTGAATTATGCAAACCAACGTTGTAAAATATCTACATCAGAGATACAGTAATCTATGAATTCCTTTTGAAAATCAAATACTTTTCCTTTCTGTTGCTGATACCATTCATTAAAGGCTTTTCGCCCGGAACCGGTCATGTCGTCAGGATTGTAGTAAGTCGCGAGGGGATAGGGACCCACATAATTCTGATTTTGCTCCGTATTAAAAAAATGGGGGAAATATCCTTTTTTCATTTCTTTAAATCCAAAAGCCAAAGGCATTTTTGATAAAGCAAAATGTAAATAATTATAAGAATCTATAAATTTCAATCCAAGGGCTTGCATGGATAAAATCTTAGTTCCGTTCATGATCACTGTGGGAGTAATGCAAGCGGTATGCACCAAATAATTCAAAATAAATTGCCCGTCGTAGCCTTTGAAATTGTGAGCTATGACGATAGCCTCTTGATGCAAAAACTGAGACTGACTTTTTTGTGTGACGTGAGGTTGCGTTTGAAAAAGCCATTCCATAAATTGTTTTAAAGTTTCGGGACCGCGGAACAAATGGCGTCGGGGGCCTAAATTTTCACAATGAGAACAGGTCTAATCTACCGTCAAATGATCACAATGCTGACAAACACGATGAGCCACACATAAATTAGGAACATGAATTCCATTTTCTTGAGTACATTCAAAATCGAAAGAAATGTACAATTGAAGTTTTTTTTTTCTCTTTAAGAGAGGGTTTCACTTGCACAAAACATTGGTGATCTGTCTCGACTAAATTTCTACAAATCTTACACCATTTTCTACCCCCACATTTGTGAAGGGGTAGTAATTTCTTACTCATCCAGGTTTGACATTGAGAACATCGATCCATTAAATTACAAACCGTTTTCTTTCCACTGCAGGGTTGTAAATGTCTCTCGTGACAAATCTTGCTTTTAAAATAACCTTTACAATCAGAACAATGAATGCTACTACCAAAAAAACAAAACATGAGCAAATTTAATAATCAAGGTGCTAGCATTAGTGGTCCTAAGTAAGTAAGCAAGAATGAGTAACTATCTGACTGTACTAAATTTCTGTCGCGCTATATATACTAAATATCCGCTCCTAACGATCAGGGGCATATTGTAAGATCCTTACGATCAGGAGTCAACGCACTGTACACAGTTACTGTGGAGTCAGCAGGGGGTAAATAAGAGGGGCGATTAAGACACGGATACGATTTATAGCCTAAGTGTAGATAATGTGTAAACATTTAATTAATGAAGAATAATGTTAATAAAGATAACATATTTTAAACCGTTACATAATCCACATTTAAACAGCTTGTACATTTATATATAAAAGTATTGTACTCCTTATCTACTGTTACTTCTAATGCACTTCTTTGCTACTACCTTCTTTAATACATTGCCTTACTACTGCTCCAGGTTGGTAATTTCGCCTACTTTTATAGAAAACTGTACCTTCTCAATGTAGGAAGTGGAAATGTCCACCTACTCAGCGTAAGGAGACAATGCATTATATTAAATAATCTTAAATGTTCAGGTAATTAACTGATTAACAAGATATATAAAGGGCAATAAAGTATCTCGCAAAGAGATAGAAATGGCAAGCGATAAATGGAAAATTGATTAAAAGTAGAGATTACTCTTTATGATCTGAATATCTATTAGTATTAGGAATGAATTTACTAATAATTTGAAGTATCCAACCAGCTTCTGTAGGTGCGGTGGACATCTGTTGGTCTTGGCGTTGTAAACGTCCTCAACATGATTACAGGGAAGGAACGGCAATGCCATCAGCTGCTTTATGAAGACGTGGGTTGTCTCCCTCTCCCTGAAGGTTGTCGCAAGCCCAAGGTTCTGCACCTTCGTCCAGTGGAAGGCAGAGTCCTTGATGATGACTTCTGGAAAAACCTGCCGATCTATATTTATCTTATTTTTTTTAATTTTCATTAATATATATTGCTAACTTTACTGTATGTAACATGTTTCATAAAATCAATAGTACATACCTGCTTCAAAATCTGCTGTCATCATCTCCACAGCAACACTGTCAAGTCACTCCTGAATTGCCCTGAAGAACTACATAAAAAAAAACAAACTATTGATAATATTAACAACACAGATATGTTCTATTAAAATAATAAAAACAAATATAATCATTTTACCTAAACACAGTCTACTTTGCGTCGCCTAGACATCAGTGCAAACACCGACAGAAACCGCATCGACTTCCGTTGTAACAAATGTTACTGCATGAGCGATTTAGCGTTATCATTAGGTGTAATGCATAAATGCTAATGCAGACTGAAAAAAAATGTATTAGGGGCCTAATATCCTAAATCAAAAATGTATTACATGTGAAATAGCTCACCTTGATCTCTCTAAAATGCAATAAACATGTTAAGTGGTGTACAATATGAACAAGGTATAAAATTGTTAATTTCGACACATTCTAGAATTTATCGGTTGTAAATTGTTGACATTTGGTTGAAAATTTCCAAGATGCTAAAAATGATGTCATAATTGCACTTGTTTTTAAACGATGACAAGTTTCTAGAAAGTGACACAGTTATGGTTGTTAGGGAGTTAGGTGGCATGCGATATACCAAAACAAATGATGTTATGTACTGTTATGACAGAGTGCATCGGGTAGCTCTTATGGTGGTGATGCGTCTGACAAGGTCACAGTTTCCAGGTGGTTTTATTGACATAGTACATCGGGTAGCTCTTACGGTGGGGATGCGTCTGACAAGGTCACAGTTTCCAGGTGCAAACCTGGAGGTCAGCTAGCTCTGCCATGAGAAGCTGTGCGTCAATCCGATGCACCTCGCATTGGAGCCTCGTGCCATAAATCAGGAAAGGATCCATTGCATGCAGCAGGGGGTATGCAATGGGGCACACCATCCCCATCCGAGATGCATATTCTAATTTAAATGGACATTTTAAAAATATAATCATAGAATTATTGATCTTGTTTAGAATAATTGTGTTCTGTATAAGTCTTTTTGCACTATCGGGCTTTTGATTTAATTTCTTTAACATTATCTTTTAACTGTATCTAGGGTATGGGTCACTTGGCCACCAGAGGGTATGGGAGCTCCAAACCCTGCGCAGAGACTTCGGAGGGAGCTGCCGGAACCATTGTTACATGAGTGAGCAGCACTGTGAGCCCGGCCAGCAAAGTGTCTTGTGAATGCGACATTGCGAGGCAGTGATCGTCGGAGAGTTCTGTTGAAGCTTTTGACCTTCTGAGAATTACTGTTTTTATATTGTCTTGTCCAGGACATCTGGAGACAACCTCTTTGAGATACAAGCCTGGAGCATCGTTTAATTCTCGTCGGAGGGCGGTATCGTAAAATTTTGACCCAGGTAAGAACTCTTGCGTACCCAGTTATTATTTACCCTTCCTTTTGCACACTAGAGAGCGTTCTTTGCATAAAGCATGATCCCCTGTGTTAACCCTTTACCATTCCATGTTTGGTAAGACATTTTTTTTTTATTTATCTACATCTACAGTATATATATATATATATATATATATATATATATATATATATATATGCTGTAGATGTAGGTACATGTGCTTGATTTATCTTAGCTGTATACCAGTCAAAAGCATCAAGGGCAAAGTTGTGCAAAAGTTTGCTTTTTTCTGCCTTGGTTCCTTTTGGCATGATTTCCAAGAGTTTCTGGTCTCTTTTGATCGCTTTTCTTATGCTCTCAGACAGGTGACAAGTGTCAATATAGTGACATAGCTTATTTTCCAGCAGACCATCCTTATGGAGGGAGATTGCAGCCCGACCAGCAAAGTTGTCGGGGTTGATGGTGACTTTCGTAACCTCCAGACCATTTTCACAGAGGAGACCTGCCATACCATCCGTAGCCCATGTGAACGCATCCCCTATCGTATGATGCATCGGGAGGTTCGCCGCACAGGCCCCCTGGATTGCAATGATGGTCACGAGAGCCCTCAGCAAGTAAGTGACCATGTTTGAATATATCTTATTTTTAGTTTGAGTCGCCTGTTGGTAAGGTGTCACACCCACCCCCGATGAAAGGGGGTTATTGTACATGCCATCACATTGTACAGAGATGGCATGTGGGGACTCATTTAACTTAGGAGAGTTCACATATACCAGCCGGGTGAAAACATATTTATGATTTGTACATGCGATCATATATTCTATATACTTTAATCCTTGATAGTTAAATGACATTCGGTTCATCGTTATGTATTTGTTTGATAACAGTTTCACGTTGAAGTTGTATTTAGTCGGGGTGTATATACTATGCGAATATATTTTCGAACGTAATTTGACTTACATCGTTGTTATCATCGCCTCTCTGTCGTAATATTTAAATTTAGATACCAGTTAATAATTAAGCCATTAGAGCTAAAGGTAAAACTGAACAAGCTATGATTCGCTTCCACACTGGGATAATTCTCGTTTAAGTTAAACACCGAATGAATGTCTATAATGCTTCAAAAAAAGATGTTATATATTTTTTCTAAATATAAGCATCTTTGCA
Organism: Magallana hongkongensis; assembly: GCA_016163765.1. NCBI lineage: Eukaryota > Metazoa > Mollusca > Bivalvia > Ostreida > Ostreidae > Magallana > Magallana hongkongensis. Next base: position 13,946,534 of record WFKH01011926.1, on the reverse strand, counting down.
AACAATTCAACAACTTGTTACTTTTTATCAATTTCATCTCAATTGACGTACAATTCATCAACTATTATTCGCTTGTCTATTTGTTAACTCGTTCTTGTCATCACTGGTACCGTGATAACAAGAAAGACGGGATGGTGACACAATGTTTGCGACAACTCTTTACCCTTTTTATATATTTACAATGCTGCAATAAGGCATTTCTAGTTGTCTTGAAAAAAAATTGAATGTCAGTCATCTACTCATAGGCGGTAGTGAACTCAAATTATTATATCAATTTAGCTATCAAGAGGCGGTACATATTTAATTTTGTTTATTCTCTCAGGACATTAAAATACAACGTTAACGGTACATTAGCTACAAAATTGTGTTAAAATTGATGTTACAAAAGTCTGCAAGTTTATATCCGAAATTGTTCACCAGAGAATCCTGCACTTTTAGTTTAAGTTATGTATTCAACTATCGAGAAACTTGTGAGCAGACAGCTATATCAGTATTCTAAGTATCGTTCATTTGCGTTAAAAAAAATCGGATATAACAATCTTTCTGGCTGCATAAAGGGCGCCCGTATTCTTAAATAAACGATTCCTATCATCTACGCCGCGCTCGTTTGGTACCTAATATATGTCGTAAATTAAATTAAATAATTTCCTGTAAACTGGTAGAAATATTGTAACTGTTGTTATATGACACAGTTCCATAACTAGCACATTCACCCCTGCGAATGTTATTGTCATTTAAATTTTAGACCACGTGGTTTTATTTGACCCTTTCAGTTTCGCAGTAAAAATCGTGCCTCGTGTTTATAGTCTATTTCATAGAATCTAGGTACTTGTTATCAAATATAAAATCTAGACGTTTATTGATTTCAAACTTTATTTTCATTAATTGGTGGATAAAATGAGTTCTGGAAATAAATGTGACAATAGAAAAAATAGGTTTTTTTCTGCTGTTGCAACAATTAACATGTTTAGAAGCGACCCCCCCCCCCCCCAAGGATTAATTTTCGATCCGCGCCTGACCTAGTAATAGCATCAATAGTGAAACAGACTATACTATTTTATGCAGAATGTTCCTTGAAAATGGCTCGATATACTAAGTTTTTATACAAAACAGACACCCATTCTTTTTTTTAAAAGCATGGTATTGCACACCACAAGCATCAAACATGGCTATGATTTTATTAAGCAACCCAATGTTTATATTTTCAACCACGTGTAGAGTGGTTGAACACGAACGATAACTCTGTTCTGAATATCACCGTTTAATTTAAATAACTGCTAGATGATGAAATAAGACACATCTTAATAGATTTTCGTGTTTCAACATAAATCAAAGAAGGATATAATATGAAAAACGACCAGTACTTTACGTATTTTGAGAATATTATCCGAACACTTATACTTCCGCTCGAAATTTCACAGGAACTGAACAAATCTCGAGGAAGTCTCGTGAACTTTCATTCGAGCACCTCTGGATTTATTGCATACTTAGCAACGATAAAGAAAACATTCCGAACACATTCGCAGGGGTGACATTAATGTCAATGCCATTAGCTTGCGCTATTCAAAACGTTCTTGTTAGTATGTACATACAGCGTTATTCCGGGCGCGAAATTATTTATTCATTCCCTTCACGTGCTGTTTAGTTTTCAGCACTTGTTTAAAGGTATACAAGGGTGAATCCACGAAGCGTTTAGATATCCCCTTACAGCTAAATTTCACCACTCGGTATGTCTTTGAGATGGATTTTTAAGTGTGTTTCACTTTTAGTTTTTTGTTTTTTTTTGGTCTTTCTCAGAAGCTTTTCTGCCAACAGCTGTCTCCTTTATTCGCGGGTGAACGTTTTCATTACGATATAGGCTTTTAACACAGGATTATCATTTCATATCCCTCAAACTAAAGTTTGAAGAGACCTGGAGTTTTTTTCGTCTAACCCATGATGCTTTTCACAGCATAGTCGGGGAAACCAGTGGAATTAGCCATCCTCCTCTCTCAATGTTCACACCACTGCGAAATTCGTACACTCTTTGTAAAGTTGTCGATGGTTTTATCTGCTATTGACAAGTCTACGCTGTCTGTATCCATGTCGCAGTATTGGAAATCTACTAACACAGGGATCCATGACGCCATAATAGAACTGAATCATCGGTAGTTTAGCGTTCTGGAGAACGAAATAGGCAAGATTTACTCTTGAAAATCAAGAATAATGCTTTTAATCGCCTATTCTATTTCGTATTTCTCGTCCTGCAACTATGTCACGGCGATGAAACGCGGGTCGTTCACTTCAGTTCTTGCTGTGTTTGTTCCCTGAACATAATTAACATGTCGATGTTTGGACTGATCCAAGATGAGACCTCCGATTAACAACTGGGTGTCAAATATGATGTTCATCGTCGCAACTTTATCTCCCAGTGGTAAATACCTCGTGTAGAAATTCCCGGAAACACCGACCAGGAACATATTCAATCTCTTCATGCATTCTGGTAACGTGTAGTCCTTGTTTGAAATACCATTGCAACAAGGAGGCGGCGATTAAAAAAATTCGCGCGCGCATTTCTCCGATTAACAGGCGACGAGGATTTTCGTGGAGATCGTTCGCCCGAACTTGTTCCTGCATATGCTAATTGATGAGGTAAAACGGGACTTCAGCGATGCAGAATACCGGAGCCATTTCCTTAGAGTCCTTTCTTGCTGCAAGTCATCCCATTTCATCGATGTTATTAAGTTAACTTCTACCATTCTAAACAATGACCCTTTCGGAAACGGCTTGAAGACTAAGATTTTCTGCAACATCGCTCTTGTGGGTTTTATACAATGTTTGCAATCACCGGTCGGCAATCGCGCGGAGGTCAGACAATTCCCAGCGCCCACATGGCTGATTGGGTGTGGATTTTTTTTCTGCAGAGACCAATTATGAGACATCAAATCTTTTGTACTATATTAAAACGTCTTGCAGACATGTCATTTTTTCTCGCCCCAAGACGTTCTAACAGAAGTATTCTACTTCCGTAATGTTCTCTTTTTTTTCTTTTTTTTTTTTGTGTTTTGTTTCAAAGAGTTGTAACATGCGCTATCCGGTGGAAGCACTCTATCCTCTAAACGTGAAGAGTCGTCGAAATATTCATAAGGAAAAAAACCTTTCCTTTTGGTATCCCGTATGCATTAAGGAATTCACTGTACAAGAGCCGGGAAATTAGTGATGTCCAGAAATTGTAATGAATCGCTTCATAGGAAAACGTACGTTTTGTTTTTCTTAATTGTTACTCCTTGTGATTCATTGAGACAGGAATATTTTGCGATGTGTTATTTATGAGGTTCAGGTCATAGCGCGCCAAGTTGAATCCCGAAACGGGCACTTGCTGGCTTTAGAAATTAAATTTTTCAAAGAAACTTACTTAACGTACCTGTCATTAAAGAGGGGGCGTGGCTCTCCTCTATTTCTTTTTTCTCCGAACAGTGTTCAAGTTGCCGTTCTAAATTCTGTATCGCCCCACCCATTTGTTTTGCGCCAAGAATTTGCAGTCTTCTGCTATCTCCTCCATATAGGTTACCAGAACAAGTTGGATCAATTGATCCGGGTCTTCGTCAACAAAACACATGGGCTGCGTGAAATGCTCCACGTTTGAACAGATGCTCACCGAAATAGGCACATGCTCAGCTTGCCCCTGTAATTTCCTGTCGAGGGGGTGGAGGGTGTTCTCTTCAGGACGCAAGATTGCATCAAAGTAGAACACCATAAACCATTCGTATTCACAGTCATTTTCAGAAACAACACAATTGGATTATTTTAACTGTTCGAATGTTCTTTTTTCTTTGGTTATATCCTCCAGGGAATGTTTTGACAAATCCGTTCATGTTTTAAACATTGTCCAGCGGTCGGATAAAATATCTCGCACATCTGACACTGGTACTTCCTGGAGTTACTTTATCTTTGTAATGTATGGCAAATGACTTTCATAAATTTTCAGATTCCTTTGGTCTTTTCTGTATTTTTGTCAAATTTTTCTGAGATGAATTTAAGTATGCAAACCAACATTGAAAAGACTGAATAACAGCTAATTAATTTCATTGAAATGAATAAATTTTCAAATCTAGGTGTTCCATTATTTGGTTCAACCACACAAACAAGACAATTCAAAAATATACCAAAACAATACCAAAAAACAGCTCCCTTTTTTATTTGTTACTTATTTCGAAAAAGAATTTAATCTGTTAATACATTTCGACTCGGGCTCGACGAGACATCCACAATTCCATGAAGTCTCCTCATATGGCTTACCAAGTTTGTTGTTCCTCCGGAATACTTTACAGTATTATATATTATAATATATGCAATAATAACAAACTGCTATATTCGACAAGAGTTTCTTGTTTTCCTTCTTTAACTTGAAGTGGTTCCATATGGCTGATTTAGCCTTTTCATTTTTTATAAACATGCGTTTTCCCGTCGCCATTTTTAAACAAACAAACAAACAAGAGCAAGCAACTCTAGTTTTAAATTTAGGGAATATCGAACCTGAACCGGTATTTTAAAAGAAAGACCGCGATATGTATTGCATCAATTGGCATTGGGATTCACCGGTTAAAGGGTAATATCGCAGAGCACTATGAATAAATATAATTAAGTTGTGATTAACCCTTTGGTATGAACAGAAGGCAGATTTTGCTTTAAAAACTCACCATTTTCCTTTTCTGCCGACTATTTCTTTTCTTCAAAGTAGTCTTCACTAACTTCTTATATTGTTTCTTCCTTTACATTGTTGAGTCTACAGTTTATTATGCAGTAGAATATTTATTTCATAAGCATGCTTTAAGAGCTATTAAAGAAAAAAAAAGGTGGGTTTATTACTAGGATTGTGAGCATAAAATGTTGATACAGTAAGTACTGATTGATAATTATCACCATGAAATTCTTTTCAGCTATTAAACTAATTATATAATGACCCTTTTTAAAAAAAAAATAAAAATAAGTAGTTTTTAAGAAATTTTAAAGTTTGTTTTTGTTACCTCTTACGGATAAATTTTTTCCACTATGCACGCCAGAAAAACCATTGCAACAGGTTTTAACAACTTCTCCCAAAAAACCAGCCCAAAGTTTTTACTCGGTTCCTTAACGCGGGTAAAACTTAAGACGCTGACTTTTTTCTTTATCGGTCCATTCCACAATGACATGCATTGTTGGAACTCTATGCGTAATTTATTCAAGTGAATTATTTCTCTCTCTATTTTGCATTCTTAATCTTGCGCTGTCTTCTTTTTTTCAAAAGTACCACAAGAACAAATTATATGCATACGTTATTCGACATTTAACCAATCAAATTTAAGCATGACGTATTGCTTGAAGAATAAGCAATATCTGCATAGATTTTTAAACTGTTTATTTTTAAGGTCTTCGTTTCCAACGGAATACCTTATTGTTATTCGGATTCTTTTTCTTACCAATTTCGTGCACGCGATATCTCAGAAATGGCTCGACTTTGCACGACATATTTAGATCATACTATCTATGTTCTGAACCTTTTCGGTTAAAGTGTTTGGTTAATATCATTTCCGATTTTGAGATATTGGCATATTTTGGATTTTTAGTTTTGTTAAAGCGAAATGAGTCAAGTTTTGCGATAAAAAAAGAGTCTAGAACATGTATTTATCTTAACTACTGGGTCAGACATGTCAAACCAACTAAAGAGCCTTCATTTATCAACAACAAATACTATTCTAACCCGTCTCCCAAGTAGCTTTGGGATAATTGTCGGTGTAGCAGGAGTCATGGTGGCATAGGATTATGCACGTTGATTTTTTGACCCTGTTGCGCTAAACCGAATTTAATGCATTTTTTCTGCATAAAGGTTGCAAGCCATTTATGCCCATGATGTTCAAGGAGTAGTACATGTACAGACCAGAAGCCGCGCTTAGAACACATGAATTGAGTCTACGCTTAAGAAATGAGTAAAGTTTTCATGCATTTTAGTATGTCATATATTAAATCAGTGGCCGGAACGGCCAAAAAGGCATCAAGCTGAAATATAGCTATTTATTCTATTTTCTTTACCAAAAGTCGTATATCAAATATCAGAATAAAAAAGAAAATGAATGGAAAAAATTCGGACAAACGGATGCCGGACAACTTTGAAGGTTCCGTCCACATACCATGTGTTGACATTTGCAAGCAGTTGATCTTTCGGCTAAGTTGAAGTCGCATGATTTTGGCTTCTCTAGTCGTAGCGTCTCCCTTGTTCTATTTGCAATCCATATAAGGTTTGTTAACATTGGTATGCATTGCAGTGACAGGTTGGCATCACTCATTGAATACTGAGCCCTTTCTGCGATGATACCGGCACTTTTAAATACATTGCATATGGAATGTTCTTTCACAGTGGCCGTTTTTTTTTTATTTTTTATTTATTGAACAAACAAGTAAACAAGCAGCAAGCAATAAGACATACAGTTTGACCAGAATAATCAGAAAAAAAACCAAGTTTGCTTACAACTTATTAAAAAAAGGAAAATATATCAGCAATTAAGGAGACAACAACAATAAAGAAAATGTGCACACAGTTATACATGGCTGTATAATGTTAAATTACAGGAAATATAATATTTTCTCTTGTGCACAATTTCTAAAAAATAATTATTTTAGTTATTTTTTGGCACTGCCGACTCCAGGGTCACCTTCATGACAAAAGCGATGTTTACCCACGATAATGTTGTTTCCTTTTTCTTTCACTAAAGTCATGCAATACAAGTCTTTCAGTGTGGCACACTGCCAGACACGGCCATTTGGTACATTTGTTTTAGGGTTTTAAGTAACCCATGTTGTCAACAAACATGTCCTTGTTGCCCCAGGAGGCCTTTGCGAGAACTCCAAAAGTCACTTCATCGTAAGGAATGGCAAGACAGCGTTGTGTTGGCACTTGCTGGGAGACAGGCGAAGACGGCGTTGTTGTGTCAATGGGTGTGAGGATGTCGCTGACTCTAATGGCATTACGGCGCTGTAGGGGTACTTTATTTGGCATAAACTTTTGGATATTTGTGTGGAATAAATATTTCCTGAAAAGGGCATTGAAATGATTAAATGCTGGCCGAGCCCTTCCTAGACCTGGGAATGGGGTTCCAAATAAGCGTCGGATGCGAAATGGCCATTTCTTCGTTGGTCCTATGGTGTCTTGCATCGCCATCCAATGTTCGTAGATTTGCTTACTTCTTGACGCCATGAATGAGAGTAATAGATGGAACGGTTTACCGTCGAAGAAGCCCTTCTTGTAATGATCCCATGCTGGAAAAAATTATAAAGTCTTTCTCTAGTGTAACGTGTGTCGAATGTAGAAACCTTAAATTAGCCCAAAGCGACTTTCCGCAATTTTAAATGTAGCGACACTTACAAAACACACAAGTCAAAACGATAAACGTTTACACATTTAATATATTACATTAATACTAAAACACACAAGCGATAAACAAATACAGAATTAATTAATCAAAACAAAGTTTCACATATACTCAGCTGATTTCAAATGGCGACGGAGATGACGGGACAGTGCAGTTTGACGGGACGGTAGGGGCACTCGTACGAATCACAGTGCACGGAAAGATCACGGTTCAAAGACGGATCTCAGTTCACAGAAAGTTAAAGACGGTCCAACAGTCGCAGCTAGAGCCCGCACGGCATAGCCGAAATACCGAGGATTTCCACAATATATAGGCATACGCAATAAATGTTACATAATTATATTTCAATTTACAACAATTCTTGACAAAGCATCCGCAATAATGTTCTCTTAACCTTTAATATGCGTAATCACAATGTTATGCTCTTGTAGTTCTATACTCCATATCATTTATCTTTGATTCTTATTTCTCATTTTTTTTTTTTACAAAGGTGAGAGATTTGTGATCAGTAAAAGCAACAACTGGATGAGCAGACGAATATAAATATACATCAAAAGTGTTGCCATGCTAATAACATAGAAAGGGATTGTTTTCTACAGTTGAATAGTTACGCTGACATTTAGAAAATTTTTTAGAAAAAAATATGCTACTTGATAAACATTATTTTCGTCCTCTTGCAACAATATAACACAACATCCCACATCACTAGCATTAATTTGTAACACAAACTCTTTTTCAAAATCTGTTGATGATAGAACCGGAGAGACCATTAGAATGGCTTTGGTTTGATCAAATGCCTGTTTCATTCCAATTAAATTTAGAACTCATTTTTTTCAAAAGACAAGTCAATGGGTTTGCAATAGTTGAAAAATTAAGATAAAACTTCCTTTAATATCCCGCCATCCCAGGAATCTCATCAGTTCTTTTTTACATTGCGGTACTTTAAATTTTACAATTGCAACACCTTTTGCAAAGACAGGTCTTACATTACCTACAACATGTCCAAGGTATTCTACAACAGCATGGAAGAATTTCTGTTCTCTCAAGACTAACGGTTTAATTTGCATCTTACAATTTCACAAACAATACTCGAATATGTAACAAATGTTCTTTAAAAGTATCGCTATGCACAATCACATCATCAATGTACGCTTTACTCTCGTTCAGTTCACACATCAAATGATTAATCATTCTTTGAAAGGTCGCAGGCGCATTCTTCATAACAAAAGACATGATCTTATAATGATAAAAACCTTCTGGAGTAACGAAAGCAGAAATCTACTTAGCCCGTTCAGTAAATGGGACCTGCCAATACCCTTTTAAAAGGTCGAATTTACTTACATATTTGGCACAGCCAATCTTGTCAATGCAATCTTCAATTCGATGTATAGGGTTAGAATCTGGCTTTGTTACTGCATTAACCTTTCGAAAGTCAGTGCAAAAGCGAAATGAAATATCTTGCTTGGGAACAAGAATACAAGGGGAACTTAAAACAAACAATAAATATATACCATTAGGAATACTCCTTATATTATTTGTCTGTGTTCCTTGTATTCATCCCTAGTTATAATTGTTAAATTATTGATTGCAAGGAAGTTTATGAAACCTAAAAAATTAAAATGCATTAAAAATACTTTACAATGATCGGTTTATAAACACACACTACGTAATAAACTGGTATTCATGAACATGGCTCCGATCTAGCCCATGCTAGTTATAATAAAACTGAATACATTTAAACCAGATAAACAAATTCAATTAAAAGATAATGTGTTTAATGTGCAAGGTTTTAAACGTTCATTTTTATACCAGGCATTATTATCATGATGCGCACATGCACCTCCAATACATCCTTGGTGTAACATTAAATTATCACGTAAATTGATTAAGGTGTCCGATCCATATAGGAACCTATCATTTTTTAATTGTCACTATCCATCATGTATTAAATACTCTGATATTAATTCAAAACATTTTAGTGTAGAAAAGGATTTATCAAGAAAATATATAAAAAATGTTATTAACTAAGCAGTTACTTTTTCATGAAGATTGCATTTAGGTCAATGGAGACGAGTTATATCCAAGACACGATGTAGTATCTATATCGATCATATCGACGATATTGTATCAATATCAATTCACTAATTTCGATGCTATAGAACTTTAATGCATATGTACACAACTACAAATGGCCATATATCGTATTGATTTCGATTTGCATATAAACACAACTACAACTGACTATATTTTAACGTTGATATCGATTGATATATCTACACAACAAAAGCTGTTCATGTTTATTGTCGATATCGACTGACATATGTACCCAACTAAAGTAGTACATGTATATATTTATAGACGATATAGTATCGATATCGATTCGCATATATGCAGAACGTAATCAAGTACTTTGGATAACTACCGTGTTTATCTTAAGTTTTGAATGAAGAAGACTATTGTCATTTTTGAACATGTACGTCTACAGGTACGTGTAGAGCTACCAGTATGTTTACACGTACACGTTACAAAACTTGGCTACGTTATATAAACTGTACTAGTATCTGAACGACTGCTTTATATAAAACTACTTTTGATATACACAAAGTCTGTATTTATTTTGAAAAATGCTACAAGTATCCACCTCCGTGTACTGTTGATTCTACACGTTTTGAACATTTTGTAGAATAACGCGGTATACAAAAATTATGACGTTATACACAAAAAATTAGGGGATTCCCCTAGTTACGCGTACTCGTACACGTTCAAATGCTTAACCTTTCTATTGTATTGATCTGGATTGAAATGTTTACATACTCAGTTGTGAAAAGTTCAATTTTAATTTAACTTTTCTATATTGGAAAACCAATTCAGTTTTAAAGATTGATAAAAAAAGATTGTAAATGTTACCATTTACTTTAATTATAGACGTTATTGTGGCATGCCGTTACTAGAGTGTTTACATTTTTTTGGTTTCTTTGATGGACAGAGAATGTTTTCGTTATTTTCAATTGTGATATGTACTTGTCGAATTGGATACCATAACGAACCAGCTTTTCTCCTAACTCCATTGTTCCTTCCATATCGGAATCGGGCACATCTTTTTTTATCGAACACAGCGGTTATTCGACCCCCTCCGACAGGCTTTTCCAAGTTGACTCCTCCGAGACCGAAGGTTGTTAGCTCTGTCATGTTAAACTTGGTTGTCTCTGCATTTGATCGGCAGCAGCGCGCTACATCATGACATTTTACAGTTTTTCCTCACCAAAGCAGGATTATTTTTTGTTAAAGCTGCGTTCATATTGTTTGGAACTGGATCTTCGTCTTTAAAATACCCGGCCAGATCATTTGTTTGATGTAGAAAATAGTTACTTAAAGCAATACTTTATAAAGTGGAGGATTCAGATATCACTTTTGCATATCTGGTTTCCTTGAAGTGGATAAAAACTTTCCTTATGAATTCCTCATCAATTTTTTTTTATATTTGCCTCACTAATTTCCTGCAATACGGTTTGTGCATTTCACACGGCCCCGATTATCATTGCAAGTCTGTGTACCTGGCCCTTGGCTTTGCCAATCAGTCCTACAAAGTGTACAGTGTTTTTCTTATTCGTGAACAAGACAATGAAGTAATCATAAACCGCATCAAAATGTTTACAGAGTGTGTTTTGTGTTCATTGGATTACCTGATAGGAATGTGTCATTTTGATGATTCGTCTGCAGGTATGTCTGTTGACCGTTGTAGTTTTTTTTTCGCGATATTCAGTTCTTGGGTACCGTATGTGTAAGAAAATGTTCTTTCTTACAATTTTTTACTACATAGAATAAACAAAAATCCCATGGAAAATATAAACTCATACAATTGAAATTTATAAGAAAATATTTCAATTTTTCAGCGCCTTTTCACTTTACTCACGCTGCCAAAGATGTTATACCTTCGTGAAGAGAAGGATAATGTGATTCTATCCTACCTGAGGTTGCTTCCATTTATGTTTCAGCTTTCCAGGCTGATTAGTTTCTGAGAAGAAGAATTTTAAAGTTTTACTCTATATACTGCTATGTAAATATTTAACCCCGCATTGTGACCCCATCCTATCCCGAAGGTCATGATTTTCACAACTTTGAATCTACATTACCATGGTTATATTCAAATTTCAGCTTTCCTGGCTGATAAGTTTCTAAGAAGATTTTTAAGATTTACTTCATATATTCCTATGTAAAAAATCGACCTCCCATTGTGGTCCCATTCTACCACCCGGGGTCATGATTTGCACAAATTGAATCTACCCTATCCTCGTCTAAGGGTGCTTTGTGCCAAGTTTGGTTAAAAATGATCCAGTGATTCTGGAGAAGATGTTGACAAGTTCACAAACAGATCGACGACAGACAGAATGTATCAGAAAAGCTCACTTGAGCTTTTAGCTCAGGTGAACTAAAACCTTTATTTATTTGAATTTTTTTGACATGCATAACGATGAGGAAGTTCCTAGCTTTAACGCTGCATAGTGTGCACTACATAACTTTATAATTATGTATATGAACAGCGATGATACAGATAAAAATCGATTAAAATCAAGTAAGTGAGACCTTGGTGTATGATCTTGTCGAGGGAAAGTGTGTCTGGTCAAATCAAACGACAGGAGATCAAGTATTTCCTAACATTAAAGACCAGTTTGTGGTTATTCGTGTAACCATAAATATTATGATTATCTTTGTATAGAAACTACAACGAGTTTTGCAAATACTATGCGTATTTCATTTTCATTTAAGGTTCAAGTTACATGCGGGTCTTTTATATACTCCCAGTCTCGGGCCAGCTGAATTACAATCATCCGACTACAGTCGGAGATTCTGTGATTTATCAGCCCATTCTATCAGAAACTCAAGATGTGACTGGACTTCTAATGGGAATGTACGATGTAATGCCCTGCATTTTGTTTATATCATTTAGAACTTGTAGTTTTCATATTTTAGTAACATTTACAAATATATCAAATTTTATGCAATTAAGCAAGTTTAGTGTTTCTGTTGTTTTTATAACTAATGTGTTCTCAAGCTTGAATTCGGTATACTGACCATTAGTCCATTAGTAGTGTCTGCTGTTTACGTTATAGTAGAATTTTGCTGCGCTTTGTTTACTTAAGTTGGTTGAAGCCTGCATTTTGATATTTATCTTAATTATGGAACCTTGTCGTTTCCTGTGTGAATCTGACTACTTTATCAGTATTTTACGCATAGAAATTAATTCCTGTAAAAGACTCTTAACTGTCCAGACGTTATTTGACCTAGAGAAACTGTGGCCGATCACGATGTAAGTTTTGATAGTATTGTTTTAAAGCTATATGTTAAGAGAAATTAATTAAGAACCTTTGTAATGTTTATTTATACGTTTAGCGTGCTGAACTATGTTTCTAATTTGGTGACAAAACTGATTTTATTACTTTGTATCCATTTATTTGTATTTTTATATTTGTTTGTTGTAGCTTTTTACCACATTCACATACACTTCATTTCACCACTCAAGTAACCTTGTGCGCACATCAGGAGCCGCGCATTTCTCAGTGTACTTAGATGTCGTGGATAATAAAATGAAACTGGTTAACTTCTGTAATCTGTGTTGTTCAGTTCTTTAACAAATACACACGGAAGGCAGGACAGTAAAAAGATCACAAGTGGCCAAGTGATTTAGGATATCGGACAACCTCAGCATAAATTCGTCCATCATGAGTGACCAGGAATCACGTGTAAGAACACTTACCGAGGAGGGACTTGAGCTCTATGTATCGACCAAGAGAAGTCACGAAACCAAAACAAGCAATATTTGGAGCCACCTTTGTGCGTGCATTAAGGATATTGATTCATGTGAGGATGACAGTACAGCTCTTGAGAAAATACTTACTGATGTTCAACAATTATTTGAGGAATATAAAGTGAAGTCGTTCGAATTTCTGGAATTTCTCGGGAGACAGAAAACGGAACAAAGTTCGAATGATAAAGTAAGTTTTGAAGCTTCTTATGAAAAGAATATCCGCACAATCGAAGGAAATTTAATGAAACTTAAGGAACTGTTGTACAAACTTAAGGAAAGTGACAAGTTAGACAAAACAGCGCTAGATTCATCAAGTCAGCTCTCATCATCATCTTCCAGTCTAAGCTCTTTTATCGCTCAAAAGAAAGCCAAAGCAGAAGAAGCCCGCGTACGTGCAGCCTACGCAAAGAAGGAAGCGGACATTAAAAGACAAAAGGCAGGTATGAAAGAACAAATAGCTGTACAAAATGCAGCCATGGAAAAGGAGAACGCCGAGTTAGAAGCAGATCTTGAACTTTTAGCTCATACGAGAGAAATTGCCGCTACAGAGGCAGCCATAGAAACTCTACAAATAGAAGAAGAGAAAGTAAAAGAGCTAATGAATATTCCATTAGTTCCGAAAATGGAATTAACCGAAAAATATGTGAACGGCCTTCCAGATAAAGATCACAATACTCCTCGACTAATGTCACAATTCCCGAGTCAGCATATAAACCCCGGTCGGCCAAAAATGATGACTTCTCAGCAAGGTCAGTTTGAACCACACGCGTTTGTGCAACAATCAAAGCAACCTCAGAACGAAAGTTTAAGGCCAGCTTACAGGACTTCTAACCAAGAGCAAACTACTGTCGATCAAAATCGTGGACTTGCAACAGACTTCACACGATTCTTACTGAAGAAGGATTTATTGATATCAAGACTGCTGTTTCACCGATAAAGCGGAGATGATTCTATCTTGGAAGTCTAGTTTTAAAAATGTTGTGCACGAAATTGGAGCCACACCCTCTGAAGAAATAGATTTGCTTGTCAAATATACCGGAGGTGTATCACAAAAATACGTCCTCAGTCTGCGCGCAGCTCACACGAAGAGACCAGCAATAGGACTCATGCGAATCTGAGAGCGCTTGGAAGAAAGATACGGCAGCCCAGAAATGATTGATAGTGCTTTGAAAGCTAAACTTTCATCCTTCCCGAAGCTATCAAACAAAGACTGGAAAAAACTGTACGATCTGGCTGATATCCTTGCAGAGATTGAAGCCTTGAAGGAAGATGACATGTATGGACCCATGTTTTCTTATTTTGATACATCTATTGGAATCGGTCCCATAGTTTGTAAATTGCCACACATGTTACAAGAGAAATGGACTAGTATGGCAGCTCAATACAACAAAAAGCACCATACTTTACATCCGCCATTTGTTACATTTTGCGAGTTTGTACAAGAACAAAGCAAAATACGCAATAATCCTTCGTTACAATACGCGCAGGAATCTACAAATGCGAATGCTGCTGCTTCAAGACATAAGCCTTCTGAAAAACAAGGGTATCGTGTTACAACAAGCAAAACAGATCTTCATATTTCCAACTCACCAGACTCAGTTTGTCCAATACACAACACCGGACATTCCCTAAACAAATGTAGATCCTTCCGCATGAAACCAATGGCCGTTAGGAAAAAGATTCTTAAGGAGGCCGACTTTGGTTTTCATTGCGCATGTTTTTGCGCATTCTAGCATAATATAGTTGATTTATACTTCTTATGATTTTTTTTCGATATTATTTATGAAATTGAACACAATAAATAAAATACAGAATAAAATATTTAGCTTTTTTAAGGAAATATTTATTTTTTAAACGATTTTTCCGTAGTGCGGTAGGGGAGCGTTGCCATTGCGCTTTTATGACGTTATGATAAAATGAAGCTTTGTAGGAGTACGTTATAAGAAATAACATAAAAGAAAAAGTAAAAATTGTACGCCCTTGAAATTTGATATACAGAATGATGTTATCCTCGAGAACATTTTCCTTATTTTCTGAATGAATCCATTATACCAATCTTCATTCGTAATGATCCAAATGTATAGCAAAATTTGGTGCATTTTGATATTTTGAGATGTCCCCCACTAAAAACCAGACGGTAGAATTTAGTATTTTTTACATATAAGGTAGGAAATGATATTACTAATCATATATAACAATTTGGGGAAAAAAGCTATTGTAGTATTTTTTTATTCTGCTTTGATGTGCGGAAAATGACAGTTTCCTATATATTCCTATAGTAAATGTACCTCTATTTTGAGATGGTCCCTAAAAAGAACCAGACGGTCGATTTTCTTGAAACTTTGCAAATAAACTAGAGTTGATTTAAATTATATATGGTTAAAAAATAAAGAGTTTTGCTATTGTAGTTTTTCCGCAAAAAAACTCAAATCGGCCTCCTTAAAGATAAAGGCATATGTTTTAAATGTTGTGCTGCATATCATATTGCAGCCAATTGTTCCAGTTCAATATTATGTGAAATTTGTAAAGGCAGAAACCACCCAACAGCTCTTCACGTGGTTTCCGACTCGCACAGATGGCAGAAATTGCATGGCGGGGAGCAGGCAGAACGCACGTTTGAAAATGATGCCGTACAGAATACAGAAGTAAAGCCATATTGTACGCAAATATGTGGAAAAACTTTCGCAGGGAAATCATGTGCAAAAACAGTGCTAGTTCGTTTGTACTCACAGAGCCAACCATCATAAGAAAAATATGCTACGCTATGATTGACGACCAGTCGAATCAGTCCTTGGCAACACCATTGATCTGTGACTTCTTTAAGGATAATTGTACCCAGGAATCTACATATCTGTTATCTACCTGTTCCGGTCAAACGCGCCGTACTGGTAGAAAAATGAAGAATGTCAGCATAGAATCATATGATGGCAGCCACAGCTTCCGCCTACCAGATGTTCTAGAGTGTGACCAAATTCCGGATGTTAGAAACGAGATTCCAACCCCCGACGTTGCTTCTCACTACCCTCACTTGCGTGACATTGAACCATTCATCCCACCATTGAATCCGGATGCGCAGATAATGCTGTTGATTGGCAGGGATTTAATCGAGGCACACCATGTTCTTGATCAACGAATCGGACCGCCGAACTCTCCATACGCCCAGAAATTGCCCCTTGGATGGACAATAATCGGAGAAACTTGTCTCGGCAAGGTACATCGTCCAAATGCTGTAAACGTCATGAAAACGAACCTGACGAGCGAAGGTCGCGTTACACTCTTTAACCCATGCATCAATTCGTTCGCCGTACGAGAAGATAATCCAGATCCATCTCGCGTACTCGGGGAAAATGTGTTCCTACGTACAGAATCTGATGACAAACCTGGGCTATCACGACCGAAAATTCCTAGATATAATGAACAAAGGTTTCCATAAGACTGCAGAAGGAAATTGGTCAGCTCCGCTTCCGTTCCGCGATCGAGACATTAAAATTCCAAATAACAAGCCACAAGCTGAAAAGAGAGCGAGGACCCTTGAATCCAGCTTACGTCGAGACCCGGTGAAAAAAGAACACTTTTTTGAGTTCATGCAAGGAATATTGGACTCCGGACATGCTGAAAAGGCGCCACCTATCACAGGAGAAAGAGAATGTTGGTATATACCAAAATTTGGTGTCTATCATCCTCGAAAACCAAATCAACTGCGAGCCGTATTTGATTCTTCGGCAAAGTACAGAGGAATATCATTGAACGACACACTTTACACAGGTCCGGATCTAACCAACAGTTTATTAGGAATTCTAATGAGATTTCGTCGAGAACCTGTAGCAGTCATGGGTGACATTCAGCAGATGTTCTACTGTTTTAAAGTAGATGAAAAACATAGAGATTTTCTCCGTTTCCTTTGGTATGAAAATAACGATTTTACCAAACCATTAACAGAGTACCGCATGTGTGCGCACGTCTTTGGAAATAGTCCTTCCCCAGCAATCGCTACTTACGGACTTCGTAAAACTGCGGAAATTAGCAAGGAATCCTTTGGTGAAGATGTCACTCATTTTGTTTGCAAGGATTTCTACGTGGACGATGGGTTAACTTCGCTCTCAACCTCGGACATGGCGATAGATCTAATGAAGAGAACACAGTCTGCTCTGCAAGCGATAGGAAATCTTCGTCTTCACAAAATTGTCTCAAACAGCGAAGAAGTGATGAAAGCCTTTGGACCGTCCGATCTAGCCAAGAACCTGAAGAACCTTGACCTCTCCAATGATTCACTTCCTGTTCAAAGAAGTCTTGGACTTAACTGGGACATTGAATCAGATAGCTTTGTGTTCAAACTTAGCAAAGATATCAAGCCATATACCAGACGCGGAATACTGTCAACAATCAACAGCGTGTATGACCCCCTGGGTTTCCTCGCTCCAGTTCTTATCAAAGGCAAGCTTATGCTCAGAGAGTTGACCGGAGGAAATGTGGATTGGGATGAAGCACTGCCTCAGTCTAAATTCGAGGAATGGGAATCCTGGGAAAAGTCGTTACATCAGCTTGAAGCAGTCAGGATTCCGCGAATGTGCTTGTCTATAGCGCTTAGTGTTACAAAAGATATGAAGCTTCATATCTTCTCGGATGCTTCAGAAAAGGCTATCGCAGCAGTTGCGTTTTTAGTTTCGCAAGAGCACTCAAGCATTGGATTTATCCTTGGGAAGGCTAAAGTCGCACCAACACATGGACACACAATCCCAAGACTGGAGTTATGCGCCGCTGTACTAGCCACGGAAATCGGTCAAACAGTATCTGACAATCTCAATATCCCAATAAACGGCATTCAGTACCACACTGATAGTAAGGTAGTTCTAGGATACATCTGCAACGAGAAACGAAGATTTTATATTTACGTCAGTAACAGAGTGGCGAAGATACGCCATTTGTCTCATTCAGCACAATGGAACTATGTACCAACGGACAAGAATCCAGCAGACTTAGCCACTAGAGCTGTACCAGCAGGTGAATTTCAACACTGTTCATGGTTGTTGGGCCCTAAGCATCTCCTTGAAAATCAAACAGTTTTTGAAAGGTTCGAACTCCAGAACCCAGATAAAGATAAAGAAATTCGACCTGAAATAACCTGCGCAAAGTTGGTAGCTTCAAAGGAATCTTTGCTTGGAACGCAACGTTTTCAACGATTTTCATGCTGGAACAGACTAGTTAATGCAGTCTCTTACCTAAAACAATTCCTTGTGACCAGAACCAAACTTACAAAAAAGGATTATTTACAGACTACAGAAGAGGCAGAGCGCTTGATCATCAAAGCGGTGCAAACTGAGACGTTCCTTGACGAAATGGACTGTCTCAAATTAAACAAAAGGTTGTCCAAGGAAAGCAAAATTACAAATTTAGACCCATTCATTGACGATCATGGATTGTTGCGGGTGGGTGGAAGACTACGCAATGCAAGATTACAAGCTGATGAACGCCATCCAGTAATAATCCCAGGAAAACATCACATAGCCTTGTTGCTTGTTCGGCATCTCCATAAGCAAACGAAACACCAAGGGCGACATTTTACATCTGGCGCAGTACGATCTGCAGGTTATTGGATAATAGGTGAAAAGAGACTCGTGTCATCAGTGCTCCAGAAATGCGTTGTATGTCGCAAATTACGAGGAAATAATCAACAACAGAAAATGGCAGATCTACCCAAAGATCGCATCATTCCAGGCCCACCATTTACCAATGTTGGCATTGATACTTTTGGGCCTTGGACCATTATAACGAGAAAAACCCGTGGTGGAGCAGCAAACTCAAAACGTTGGGCCATTATCTTCACTTGCTTGACAACGCGAAGCGTCCACCTGGAGGTAGTAGAAGAACTGAGCTCGTCTTCATTCATAAATGCATTAAGGAGATTTATCTCAATTAGAGGACCAGTCAAAATAATCCGCTCGGACTGTGGCACAAACTTTGTAGGAGCTGTGGATGAATTGAAAATCCATAGCATCCATGTCGGCGATGATTCAGTGAAAACGTTTCTTAATGATAACAGGATACGGTGGATCTTCAATGCACCGCATTCGTCTCACATGGGAGGAGTGTGGGAGAGAATGATTGGGGTCACCAGAAGAATACTGGATTCCATGATGTTATATCACAGCGGGAATCTCACACATGACGTCCTTGTCACCTTCATGGCAGAGGTTTGCGCTATCATCAACTCTAGACCGCTATCTGCATTGTCAACAGATCCCGAGGATCCTTTCCCTTTAAGCCCTTCCTTGATACTGACTCAAAAACCGGACGTACTCGTGCCTCCAGACGTATCATTCGAGGGTAAAGATATCTACAAATCACAGTGGAAACGAGTTCAACACCTGGCAGATGTTTTTTGGAAAAGGTGGAGCTCAAAAAGCTACCTACAAAGCCTTCAATCGCGTAAGAAATGGACCGACAACATAAAGAACGTAGCCGTTGGCGATATCGTGCTTCTTAGAGAACCGCAACTGAGACGAGTGGGGTGGCCTTTGGGAATCATATCAAAAGTTTTTCCGAGCTCAGATGACAAAGTACGCAAGGTCGAAGTACGCGTGTCGAAACAAAGCCTTACTCATCAAAAGCCAGTAACTTATATCCGACCGGTGACTGAACTAATAATTCTGATTTCTAGTGATTGAAAGTGATATCATTTTGTGTTAGATATCAGACGGGGAGTGTAATGCCCTGCATTTTGTTTATATCATTTAGAACTTGTAGTTTTCATATTTTAGTAACATTTACAAATATATCAAATTTTGTGCAATTAAGCAAGTTTAGTGTTTCTGTTGTTTTTATAACTAATGTGTTCTCAAGCTTGAATTCGGTATACTGACCATTAGTCCATTAGTAGTGTCTGCTGTTTACGTTATAGTAGAATTTTGCTGCGCTTTGTTTACTTAAGTTGGTAAAAGCCTGCATTTTGATATTTATCTTAATTATGGAACCTTGTCGTTTCCTGTGTGAATCTGACCACTTTATCAGTATTTTACGCATAGAAATTCATTCCTGTAAAAGACTCTTAACTGTCCAGACGTTATTTGACCTAGAGAAACTGTGGCCGATCACGATGTAAGTTTTGATAGTATTGTTTTAAAGCTATATGTTAAGAGAAATTAATTAAGAACCTTTGTAATGTTTATTTATACGTTTAGCGTGCTGAACTATGTTTCTAATTTGGTGACAAACTGATTTTATTACTTTGTATCCATTTATTTGTATTTTTATATTTGTTTGTTGTAGCTTTTTACCACATTCACATACACTTCATTTCACCACTCAAGTAACCTTGTGCGCACATCAGGAGCCGCGCATTTCTCAGTGTACTTAGATGTCGTGGATAATAAAATGAAACTGGTTAACTTACTGTAATCTGTGTTGTTCAGTTCTTTAACAAATACACACGGAAGGCAGTACATACGACGATGAAAAACCAGCTAGTAAAGAGATATCTCCTTATTCATGACCACTCTAGATGAAAGAATGACAATAACAAACCGTCATCATCTCAAAAAAGTAATGTTTTCGTTAGTTCTATGGTCGATACAACGACCTTGTCATCAAATACAATCTTCCACTGGGTCGCATGCTGACTGACGTTTTTCATACCAATTGTTAGACCATAATTAATCACCTACTTGTCTACGGACTTTTCCGTTTTTAGCTCACCTGAACCGAAGGTTCAAGTGAGCTTTTCTGACCACCCGTTGTCCGTCTGTCTGTAAACTTTTCACATTTTTGACTTCTTCTCTAAAACCACTCGGCAAAATTTAACCAAACTTAGTACAAGGCATCCTTATGGGAAGAGGATTATAAATTGCTAAAATAAAGGGCTAATCCCTTTTTAAAAGGGAGATAATTGCGAAACAGTGAGTATAGGGTGCGTGTCTTTGAAAATCTTCTTCTCAAGAACCCCTGCACCAGAAATGCCAATATTTATACAAAAGCTTGTAAATATAGTGAAGATTATAAGTTGCAAAAATCGTGACCCCCAGACCAAAACTGAGGCCCCAGGCGGGGTTCAATGTTTAACATAGAAATGGTTAAAAAAATGTTTAAAAATTTTCTTCTCAAGAATCACTGCACCAGAAATGCCAATATTTACACAAAAGCTTGTATATATCTTGAAGATACTAAATTGTAAGAATCGTGACCCCCGGACCAAAACTGGGGCCCCAGGCGGGGTTCGAAGTTTAACATACATGTATATAGGAAAATGTTTAAAAATCTTCTCAAGAGTTTGGGATATTACCTGCATACATCCTTGGCTATTGTAAATTCAAAATTGTTAATATCGTGACCCCAGGATTAATACTGGGGCACCAAGTTCCTGGACCAGCACTGGGGCCCCAGAAGGGGTTTAAAGTTTAACATAGAAGTATATACGGAAAGTGTTTAAAAATCTTCTTCTCAAGAACTACAATGCAACAGTTTGTGGGACTACTATGCAAGCATCCTCAAATTGTCAAGATTCTAAATTGTGGAAGCCGTGACCCCCCAGACTAATACTGGGGACCCAGAAAGGGTTTAAAGTTAACAAAGAAATATATAGGCAACATGTTTGAAAATCTTCTTCTCAAGAACTACAGTGCAACAGTTTGTGGGATTACTATGCAAGCATCCGTGGCTATTGTAGATTCTAAATTGGTAAAATCTAATACTGAGGCCCAAGGAGGGTCTCAAAGTTTAACATAGAAGTAAATAGGGAAAATGTTTAAAAATCTTCTTCTCGAGAACTGCAATGCTACAATTTGTGAGATTAATATGCATGCAACCTTGGATAATGTAGATTCAATATTTTTAAAATAGTGACTCCTGGACAAATACTGGTGACCGAAGACTGATTCAAATTTTAACGTATAAGTATATATGGAAAATGTTTAAAAAATCTTCTTTTCGAGAACTACAATGTTTTAATTTGTCAGATTACTACGTAAGCATCCTTAAATAGTGTAGATTCTAAATTATAAAAGCGCCGTGACCCTCGATCTAATACTAGGGCCCCAGAAGGGGTTCAAAGTTTAACATAGAAATATATACCGTAAATCTGGAAATTTTTACTGTAGATAAATTTTTAGCAAATTTGCGCGTGCTCTGCATTCGCAAATTTTTTTTTCCTAAAAATTAATCAACAATAAAAAAAAAAAGTAAATAAAAATTTGCCGTAGGCTGGTATCTACTCCTCACTATATGAAATATTGCAAATAAACAATACGATACAGTCATTTAAAAAAACCTGAACAAGGTAATTTAACCCCCTATAACCCGCGTGTGGAGAAGGGCTTCACTAGCAATCGGTATCTTAGATTGACTGGCTGCCTCATGTCCATGTACATGTATATACTGATGCCACTGCATGCATGCGTGATTTATTTATACATGTGATATGTACCGGCATTAAGCAGAATGTAGCATTATTTTTTTTTACCACATTCACAGTGTACCAAAATTCACGGAATATGAAAATTTGTACAGTGAATTGAATTTCTCGCTAAATGCCGCCATTTTCCTCTCATTCTCGCTCGCTTGACAAAGGAGAACATCACCTGTGTTTGACACATGACCTTCCGATACTTGTGTAGTGTACACAAACCGTCGCATGTGCAGGTGTGAACTGCTGATTGGGATAATTATCTCACAATAAATCCGTAACACGATACCCCTTTAGGTAGTTAAGTTGCATTTGCTGCTGTTTTTTAGCATTGCTATAATGTATATATCGGTAATTTGAACAATATATCAACTCTCACATGATACTATATGAAGTTGGTAAATATGTACGATTCCTGAGAAAATTAGGGGCGGCGGTAATATACGATATCCAAGGTTAGCTAACATTGTGCATGTCAATATGTGTGACATTTTATATTTGAGTGATTTTTATTTTTAGCGCCGATGCCAATTCGCAAAAATTTAAAACGTAAAAATTAATCTATAGCTTTATGACTCGGATTCGCAAAAATTAATCGTAAAAATTTCCAGATTTACGGTATATGGAAAATGTTTTAAAATTTTCTTCTGGAGAATTACAATGCTACAGTTTGTAGGATTACTATGCAAGCATCCTCAAATAGTGTAGATTCTAAATTGTTAAAGCCAACCATAAACCCTGGACCAATATTGGGGCCCCAGAAAGGGTTTCAAAGTTTAAAATAGAAATAGCTTATGATACCAAATTGAATGTTACAATCAACTGTTGTTCAGGTGAGCGACGTGGCCCATGGGCCTCTTGTTTCCCGATTACGACAAAGAGCACACGCGGGTGTGAGGGGTCAGCAGAGGATGCTCACTCCTCCATGGCACCTGATCCTACCTATATCTTGGAGGTCCGTGTTGCTCTGCTTTGGATTCGTAATTGTATCGAGTTATCACTAGTGAGCATTGGCTTACAGATTTATTGTTCTTGCAAAGCTGATATTGTTTTCCATGTGGAGTCCTGTTTCAACACATTGAATAAGAAATTGTAAAATAATTAAGTTATTTATCACTGTATTTTAAAGTTATACATTTAACAGTAATAAGATTTTAGCTATGCTCTAATATATATAGTTACAATTGAGTCTGATTTCAGTTGGTAGCCGTACCGGGTAAATGTAGTAGAGAGGAGTTTGTATGACGACCCAGGCACCAGTTTGTTCTTGAAGTCCTCCTTGAAGGTGCTGATAATGTTTTTACACGAGCAATACCATCCTTCAACAATAACGTCGCTGTACCTGATCCTAAGCTTGTAGCGTTTGGCAGAGAAGTGGTGACTGTGTATTTTTGCAGAAAGGATCATTGGTACGTTATTGCTCACAAGAATTTCATAACTTCCATCATGACTAAAATGTTCTTAGGTGTAAAAGAGGGCCATTTGAACCTGGTATACGCCAAAAGTCAACATAGTCTTGCTGTAAATATCAGTTTTCACTGTAGTATATATTGTTTAACTCAATAACTGGGCAAATGTGTAGCAAAATACTATGAATAAATAATTGAATTATTTCTCCTAATTCAAGATTTAAATTTCAAATACTGTTCTTTTTCAGTCATAGATGGGTTTTTTTCTGTGGTAATTTGCTATTTATGCAGTGTTTCTGCTGCTTAGTTATTGTATGTGAGGATATATGAGGGTATCTGAAAGGGGTTTGTGAATTTTTTATGCCTGGCATAGACTTATCCATCTGCATATAGGTTCGTATTAATTCTTCATTTTTCTGCAGTCAAGCGGTAATAATCCGTAATCCCTCTATAGATCGTTATAAGCTCATCCGAGCTGAAAGCTCAAGTGAGCTTTTCTGATCGCAATTTGTCTCTCGTCCGTCTGTCTGTCCGTAAACTTTACATTTTTTCAACATCTTCTCAAGAACTATTGAGCCAATTTCAACAAAACTTGGCACATATCACCCTTAGGCAAAGGGGATTCAAAGTTGTGAAAATTAAGGGCAACGCTGTTTTTAAAGGGGGATAATTAAAATAATTGAGAAATTTTCAAAATTATTTTTCTCAAGAACCATTAGGACAGGAAATATTAAACTTGTGTGGAAGCATCCTCTGGTAGTGTAGATTCAAAGATGCGAAAATCATGACCCCCGGGTGTAGAGTGGGGCCACATTGGGGGGGGGTGGCGATGTTGTACATAGAAATATAAAGAGTAAATCTTTTAAATTTTCTTCTCATAAAAAAATCAGCCAGGACAGGTGAAACTTGTGTGGAAGCATCATCAGGTAGTGTAGATTCGAAGTTGTAAAAATAATGACATCTCCGGGGGTAGATGTGGGCCACAATAAGGGGGTCAAAGTTTTACTTAGGAATATGTAGAGTTAATTTTTTAAATCTTCTTTTCAGAAACTAATCAGACAGATGATTCTAAATAAATGTTAAGACTTTGGCCCCAGGACAATTCTTTAGCCTCACAAGAGGTTTAGAGTTTGATGTAGGTTTTTATCCTACATATAAACGATTGTAAAGGATCTTTTTGAGAACTGCAATACTCATCATGTGATATGACTATAAAATCATCCTGTTAGAAAAGGGACTAATGATTATAAACATAAGAATATACAAGGGGAAAATGGTTTTTATTTATACAGTATCTACATGTATTATTGTACATTGTCCAGATAGTTTGTATTATGGCTCCATTAAGCTGATTTATCAAACCTATTGTTCCTCAGGTGAGCGATGTGGCCCATGGGCCTCTTGTTAAATTAAAGCTACGACTCCACTGCAATCGCATTATTTTTCCTCCGAGGCCTTAAATCTCCTTTAAACATTGTCAACAACCAACGGTTTCAGTCCCAATAAATGAAGATTTCGGCCGAAGGGATGACACCCAGGCAATACATACCGAAGCTTTTTCAGCAAGACGAAACCAAACAGCAACACATGTTTTCAGAATCGTAACAACGTTTTTACCTCGCGAAATGACCAGACAAACGCTTCGATGTAAACATAAGAACTAACAGCACCTACCTCATGCAGACTACCACTCATCGACGTCACTCGTCCATCTCCAATGCAACCTGTGTCAGTATTTGCTTCCACGTGTCATCGCTACTAAAACTGTATATTTTGTTGCTTATTTTAAGTTCACTATTCAACTGTATGGATAGGAACAAAGGAATGATCGATGGCTCTGCAGGACTCGCACGTTTTCCACCAGCCTTAATGTTTGACATTTTGGCGCGTTTGCGAGAACCTTCGAATCTCAATGTTATAAATACTTCAAAGAAAACGTTTTATTGATCCAGTATGTTTAAGAATATTTTGAGGAGATCGAACCCGATTTAAAAAAAAAAAATTGACGAACGAACTATTTATTAACCTGTTGGTACAACGAAACAAAACAATAAAAAAAAAAGTTCTTTATATTTTGCCAATAAATTTTTTTCAGCGGGGGGTATTTAGATGAGGCGGGCGGCAATTCCAAACAAACAGTAATTTTATTATGGCCTAATTTACATCATTTGAAATGCAAGATTCTTTTGAGGAATTCATATATAAAAGGAAGAAAAATTAAATCTATGCAGTTTTCTGATGAATTATTAGTTAACAATTTAACATTAATATCTGTTATTTGATTGTATTAGATGTTTCAGACCGGCTTCGGGATGTTACCGTCACTGTAGGGCTGACAGAATCTGATGTGAACACTCCGTGTGGTTACTTTGCTGGTCCCGGTACCGCGTCACAGCTGATCGTCAGCGACTGTCCGACATCACCACTGGTAAGATTCGTAAAGTTCTCCAAGACAACCGACTACCTCACACTTTGTGAAGTTTATCTAAAATGATACCGTATATCACTTTTCTCTGTCCGACTAATTAATTATGTATATCTGGAGGAAACTTTTTCAATCGCATCAGGTGATCCGGGAATTTCACTCGCTTTCAATGCAAAATCCCTGCAGACTTTTTCGTTTGTAACCGTATATTACAATGTGAAAATTTAGAAAGGGCTTTTCAAATGAGAAATCTTAGGTTTTTTTTTTACTATCGTATGAACATCGCTTCAACCCTAAAGTATTGATAAACATCGACCAATTTAGGAAAATGTGCCGCATAAATAATTTGGGACAGAGTATAGTACATTACTACCCCCTTGGCGCATTATCACTAGACAACTATAAACAGGGATTTATCAAACTATAAACAAGGATTTATCAGCCTATTTTGGGAATTGCCATTTTTTCATAACTAATAAAATTGAATCGACATTTTGTTGAAATTTGGAAAAAATGACGAAAGAATATGCATACTTATTTCATATATATATTCCAAACTTATTTCCAAAAACAACAATAAGGAGGCTAATTTGTTAACAAATTAACAAACTGATCTTCCTTACATTATTTCCGAAAAATTTAACGGATTGGCAAGCGTGTTTACACTATTGTGCCGTTCTTGCAACACCACCAGAAAAATTACAAGTGGAAAGAGAGATGGCTGTGGAGGATTCGAGATCAACTACAAAGTTACGATAGGTATGTCAATCAAGTACAAAAAAGGGTGCATACCCTAAAGGTCACAAAGTACAAGATAAACGTATATTTACAACTTACCCTCTCAAGACTAACCATCTTTAATTATCTCAAAATATATATTTCCGTAATCTGTAATAGGGGTTAGCATTCTGATTTTTTTGTCCTTGAGCACATCGATTCCAGGTCCGTTTGACGGTTATGTGTACAGAATAACACATTGAATATGGCCACTCTTCTTACTAATTTTCCGACAAGTCGATTCTCCATATGACCCACTCAGAATAATGGAAATTAAAGCTTTATACATTACTCTATTTGAAAGAAATATCCCCAGCGACTCTGTTTCTCACAATAAAATTTCTACGAATTGACGTCTACATATTTAGTATAAACCATTTTTGGTTGGTCAAAACAAAAAACTCCATGAATTTTCCAAATTACCTTGTTACAAATTCAAAAACGTTATCAGAATATAGCAACGCTAATTGATTTTTTAATGAAAAAAAAAATATTAGTATTATTAATCATTCTTAAAATGGATTAAGTTAATAACTTTATTTTAATTTGAGAAGGACAATTACATCTACATTTCATTTGACTTCCCTAATATTTAAATTTATAATGGGAAATATTTACTTCTTTTTACATTAGAAACTCACTCGAAATATCAGACATAATTTTTTGATGTTTTCCTGGTTGATGCAATGCAAAATTCACATAGATTTTCTATTTTGGGTTGTGTTTTAAATCCTGAAGCTGTAGAGATTGGCGTTTCAAAACAGGTAATCTGGACTTCACATAATCTGGACTCCTTTCATATTTGTGGACGAACGGAATTTGGAAACAAAAGTATAACGATTTTCAAAATATCGAGCAAAAAGTGCTGGAGCAGAAACTTTAAACGGAGTATATTTATTATTCAAGATTGTAGATTAACCATCCAGATACTTTGTGTATTGGAATACGTTTATGTCTTTTCATGTTCTTTAAACCTTTGTTTTTCTCATTTTTTCTTTTTATACTAACTGTACTTCTCTTGTTGTAAACCCAGCAGCCAATCCTTCCATCTCATGCTGAATGAGAGATTTTCCGGAGCACAAAAAAGGAGTGGACATCTAAATCATCCTGCGGCATTGCATTTTTCATTCTAATTTTGTAGTTCATTTTGGTTGTGCTTTCGCTTTTCTTTAAAGGATACTTGTGTTGTAAAGTTTAAATTTCGGGTAATGACTGCAGTGAAATTTTGACCTGATTTTTTTTTTATGGGATTGATTGTATTCATCATTGTTCTTGCAATAATGTGTTGCCCCAGTAAATGTGGTGGGATTGCTGTTTTTAGGAAACTTTCTGTCATTTCCTGACATTTGCCAATTTCATTCTGCACTTTTGCTGCGTATGACAAATGTAATAAAGACATGCTTTGAAAGTCATAAATTTATGCTTTGCAGTTTGGTAAGCTGTGGCTCAGTTTAACAGATTTTATCAGCTTTGACCAGTGTTGATGTTGCACTTGTAGTATTTTGATTCTGGTACGTATTTTTGTATTTTCGGTAATCTTTTGTAGAATATTGAAGAAGAAACATGCATTTTTGGAAATCTGGACATAATTTTATTGTAGATATTGTATTTAAGATTACTTGAATTTCTGAAAATTTGTTTGAAAGCAATTTGACTAGAAGTACTTTGTTGATTTTCCCACCATCCAAGCGTATTTTTGTCCATAGACTATCCAGCTATAATTACTTTTGCAAAGTCGAAGAAATCCCATGTTAAATTCAAAAGGTCACAATTTTTTAAGGCAATTGTACAGTTATAATAACATGATTCAAAAACGTCCAATAAGATACATGTATATTCTCAGCTCATTGTGATATTTTACATAAATGCCATTGAAAACAGTCATTGCATCCCCAGCACCTCCAAAGTATTCAAGCTTTGGACCAAATATTGATGTCATATTTTTTTTAATGTAAAAACAAATATATATAAACCTGATGAACTTTTTTTTTCATTCTATAATAACAAGCCCTTGGTATGTGTTTTTTGTGTATCAGAAATTTTATTGTCTCTATTCAATTCAATCAGTAAATAGATCGATAAATGACCATGAAAACTAAATAAATACAAGACCAATTACTATAATATATACATGTCTAAGGTATAAACCATTGACTTTAAATATTAAATATTATAATGCATGTATATATCAATACTCTACACAACACTTGTATATTTATCATATATTTGCATAACGAATTGCATTTCAAGTGATCTCTGCTGATCCGATTTATAATATAATAAAAAATGAGGTACTTGCATATTTATTTACAAATTAATCTACCTGTATTGAAATATTGACTTACAAAAGTTATGGAAATTAGGGGAGAAGCCTGAGACTAGGTGTAGGCCAGGTAGGTGCAATGCTGTTGTAAATGAATTAACCATTCACTTTGTAAATATTAATTAGCAATAATTAAATCCAAATCTCAATAACTAAACTACTGAAATAATAAAAATATGTAAACTAAAACCAAACATTCCAGATCTTGATATATTAGAATTTCCCTCCGACTAATTAAAAAACTTTCCCCTACATGGACTCTTGGCACAATTTAAAAAACCCTAATAGTCAAGCCAGTCTATCCGGTCAGTCAAGTCACATGACAAATTAACCAATCACTCACCAAAATTTTGGCGGGAAAATATTAATTACGCGGGTATGATAAGGCAACTCTCAGCGATCGATCGAGTAAAATTCCTGTGATCGATATGACGTCACAATAAGCAGCATGATGTCATATTTAACTCAAGAAACCTGTCAATTTTAACTTTATCTCTGGTCCAAATTCTGAAAACTACAGGCGTAAAATGTCATTAGAAGCTATTTTAACTGAATGTATCTGCGATTTCTCTAGTACGTATCGTTAACATTGATGACGTCACAAGCATGTTTAATAGAGAAGATCAATGTCGGGAGACGAATCATCGGAATGCAGTGTAAACAATGCCGAAATATTACTTATTCAATACAGAAACCCAAAAGTTAGATGAGTGTCAGTTAGGATTTAACCAGGATAATACAGGCATGGATATTTTGTTTTATCAGCGAGTGTTATAAGGTTAGCATATATACATTTATGTGGTTTGACCAGCCGTTCCTCTGTAAGTGTGTACAAAAAAGAAAAAAGTGTAACACTACCCCGAATATTATGAAAGATGAATTTGGCAAATATCAAAAGCATACGACCTTAAATACTTGAAAAGCGCTGCTAGAATCCTTTGGTTTGTTGTTGTAAATGAAAAGTACGTAGTATTTTCAATGACATTGAAAAAGTTGAGGGGTTTTCCGATAAATAATGACAATATTTATTTTATGCGATTTACAAAAGGATTCTAGCAGCAATATTAATAAACATGAACTTATTGCCGATCGAATTATTATATCATACATTAAAATAAACTTCGGGGTAGTGTTACACTTTTTGAGTTTTTGTTAAGGTACAAAAATGATTTGTTTTTTACTGTCATGTGACACCATGGCACTGCAGCTTCAAAGATCGACTCGATTCCGAAGTAAAAATATGATGTCTTGCTGAATACATTCACTTGATATTAATATACAGCATTGTTTTCATAAAATAAACATTTTTTTAAAATGACAATAATATCGACGATCATTAAACTATGAGTTGTCTTAACCTACCCGCGTAATTAAATTGCGAAATGTTTGATAAATACACTAAAAAATTCTTATAATTATTGACCTGAGTAAAACTTTTATTGGCACACACTATTTTCTATATTAGAAGTAAATACAATTAAAACATAACGTTTAAAGTTGAAACATATATTCCGCTATTTTACATCCTAGCGCAATGGTAAGCACACTCGCATTTCACCGCTACTACTCGAGTACGACCCTCGTGATCGGCAGTGGTTGTATGTAAGAGCTTATTGTGATCGCCGTATGTTTTTTTCTTGGATGCTCCGGCTTCCTCTCACACAATGAGTGGACTATAAGACGTCATCAGTTCTTTATACGTTCCAGTGGGTGAACACAGTCAATCGTTTGTTGTTTTTTTGCAATGCTTCTCCGGATTTAGTTGTTTGGTGTGTGGGGGTCATTTTGATTCATGATCTTGGCTTTAACAAATAATTTCATTAAAATCAAGAGTCAACATGTTGAATGTAAATCACTATTTTTTTTCTTCAGAATATTGCCATTAACATGTGCTATTAGAGTTATAATGATATCCAACCTATACATTGTTTTTATTAATAGCTTCATTTAGCATATCTATTTCATATTTCAAACTCAAACCAATTAAAATCCTTTCGATGCTTCTAAAGGCATATGAATAGATGTATGCTCATCACACATAATCAATTATTAACGTACTGCCTCAGCCCTACATCATTTACTTTTAAATTTCCAATTTAAACTAAAGGTACTGCGAACAAGCTCACGATGATACCCCTAAGTGAAAAAATATAACTCAAGTATTTCTCAATAATCAAATAATGGATGCTTCGTTTAATTATAGTGACATTGAACTTGCCTGTTTAACCAAAGCTAAAGTTAGGATAATTTACAGGTCAAGCCACATGAAATAAATGTTTAGATTTTCATCCTGATTTGCAAACAATATGCAGCGGGTGGTGTGATTTATTTATTTATTTTTAAAAAATATCTATTTCACCGGCCATGTTCTACACAGATAATATGATGAAAATATGTTCTGAAAAAAGAAGCACCATATGTTTAACATATGTTCGTAAACATATGGTCACCATTTGTTTTATATAATCATATGATTAATACATGTTTATGAACATATGTTTATCATATGTTCAACATATGTTTGATATCATTTTATTTTCAGACATTTTATTATTTTTAGGTGATTGCTTTTTGGTGTTAGCATCATAAATCTTCTCGTTTGAACACTGAATTTAAAATAGAAAAATAAAACACCGCAATCTATAGCAATAAATTCTGAATTTATTTGTATGCATTTAAAAATGGTAATAATATTCCGGTTGATCTCAGACCATGCACACACTTCATTTCTCGGACTGGGTTGCTTCTGAAAAAAAAGATATGTGTTTAAATTTGAGTTTCATATCAAGACATACTTATATCATTGATGACATCAAAATGTAGTTGTAAATTGAAAAATGCATGCATGCAGATAATGCATGCATGCAGTTAAAATTAAAGGTCTATTTATTTAAGGTCTTCCGTTTTCAACGGAAGACCTTACTATTATTGCTTTGTTTCTTTTTCACTATTATTATTATTGTTTTTTTTTTCTGTCACGTTTTCTCAAAAACGCTTAAGCCGATTTTGATGAAACTTTCAAATCTTATTCATGACTAAATTTGTAAGAAAATTGCACGAGGTTTTTTTGGTCGTCACTTCCGGTCCTGCGATATAAAAAATTTTATGTTTTTGCTTGTTCACGATTTTTCTCCAAAAGTATTCAAGATAGAACTTTCAAATTTTCAGGGATGATAGAGAGTTGTCTGCCGCAGTGCCCTTCGCATATCCGAACGTCCGTTGTCACTTCCGGTCGTCACCGGAAGGAAACAAAAAATTATCATTTTTCAATTTTTTTGACTTGAATTTTTTTTATTATATTATTCGATAGAGACGCGTTCAAAACTTCAGAATATGAAATCCGTTTTAAAATCGATCCACGCATTCATGAGATATTAGGCTTCAAAGTCTTGAAGCGAGAGTCCGCGTAGCTCAGTCGTTAGAGTGGTGGACTTGTGCCCAGGCGACCCGGGTTCAGTCCCCGAGTGTCGAACGTTTTTTCTTTCTCAATTGTGGTTTGTTTTACGATTTTAACTTGAAAATGATGGCTTAAAATGTTTTCCGTTTAAATTTTATCGTAAATCAAAATAATATCGGGGTTTTTTCAGTACAAATATAGAGCCCGGTTAGAAATACCGTTAATTTCCTGCTATGTGACAGTCTTTTTTTTTAATCAGCAGCTATTTAAATTCAGACGCTCGTAGCAACGCCGGCATCAAAGTCATGCCGCCGAAGCACCCCTGTAATACGACCGCATTAGAGCTCGCCGGGTCGCTTTGCCGGCATTAAAGGAATGCCGCTATCTCAATGTCTGTGTGCACACAACAATTAGCGACTGCGGGTAGGAAATAACCCGTTCTCCTAACTTATGCTTATGTTTCAATTATCAACATGACTTTAAATTGAGGGCTGTTTAATGTTTCTCCACATACATGGATACAGGCATGCATGTATACATGCGTTTATTGACAAATGTGTTTTTTTACAGCTTATATACACGTTTGAATTGTATATTTACTTCTCTCTCTCTCTCTCTCTCTCTCTCTCTCTCTCTCTCGTCATGAGCAGTGAATGTCTGAACTCCGCCTCTACGATGACATGTGGGGATAACGAACTCTCTCTCTCTCTCTCTCTCTTGACATACTATTGAAAAAAGTCATTCTAAACACAAGAATAATTTTAAATGTTAGTACATGTTTAAATATGAAAAATATTTGTTTTTCGACCCGCAGTTAGCCATTTTATCTATTTGTAATGCAGTTGCATCGTTGAATTCTGATTCACTGTTGTTGCATCGGAATGTCTTTGATGCCGGCGAAGTGACCGATGATCGAAATACGTCACAATACGGATTTTACAATATTGGATTTGACTTTTACATAGCGTTTTAGATATCCGGTATTGGTTTTGCTCTATGTTTAAGAGTGTTAAGAATTGGTAGAATAGAACAACTATCTCTGTAGTCTTTTTAAGGTGTATTCAAACGGAAGACCTTTTGTTGCTCGCAACAAGCGTCTAGTTATACTTATAATCACCTCGAGCACTAACAAATATGATATCTCTCTTTCTTCCATTTCTTTCTCTTTCTTCCATTTCCTCCATTTTCGAACACCTCTCATTCCCTTGGCTCACATGAGCATCATGAAATGCTTTAAAATCATCCCAAGAAAGGGCATTGGTCGGCATTTGGGTGGCGTCTGTGCTGTACATTTTCTGGCGATACATGAAGGTTCTCTAAAATTCAAATTAGTTTATGATGAAAGTTAATTTATTTAATTAAAGCAAATTTGAATTGCAGAAGAAAAATAAACCTAAAATATACCTTAAATTCCTGAATGTACAAAATGAGTTTTAACATTACACCTAATTAATCAATATTCAAATTTTCTCAAACATAGAAAATTTAAAACTTGCCATTTTCATAGAAAAATGTGTGTATTTTGCTTTAAAATAATTTAAAAAAAAGAAGTTGCTAGCTGTTGCCTAATCTTGAAAATCTTATTTTTTCTGGAGAGGGGGGGATAAAAACATAAATTATTTCATAAAAATGGCAAGCTAATTATCTGTGTTTGGTATTATTAGTAACTTATCACAATTGTATAGTACTGCCAGCTCTGCTTGACCCCTCGGTTGTACATGTATGAATTTATTTCAACATTGATTACAAATGACTCATCAATATAATAAAAGGTCAACATTTTAAGCATTCTTATTAAAACATATCCTTTTTCTTTAAAATTTTAAAGAATAAATCAGTTACAGCAACATTCAGTTCAAATTAAAATAATAACATAACACAAAAAAGAAAACTGTTTAAATCAATGAAACAAACATGTTGAAATTTAGAGTAACCATTTCATTATAAAAAAATGTTTAAAGCTCATAAATTGCACCAACTTTTATTACAAAAGCTATTAAAAAAAAAAAACACTTATAAAACTAAAATAATGTATTGCCTATTTATAGCACCTTTACTTCAGTACTCCCAGAAGAGTTGGGAGAACGCTTCTCCTGGTAAATGTGAACATGGACACATGTGACAAGTACTGTTGATCCAACCGCCACTATGGAATCTACCAACTCCCCAAAAACTTCACATCAGTGGCAGCATTGCCATCTGTTAAACTAACAATGCGTCTCTTGGTGCTATTACTGTGCGTTACATCAGATACCTGTATACAAAACAATGGACAAAAATCATTTAAAATCCAATCATTTGAATTCTTTAAGTTTGAGTTTTAGTTCTCTATATTCAATAGAGTTCTATTTAAAGGCCAAAAAATAAATCAAATAGAACAATACAATTACCGGTATAAGCTTAAATCAAAATTTTCTAATTCATTTAACTTTAACTACAGTTTAAAAACAATGTTAAAAAGAGTTACAACGATCCATAAAAGTACAAGCTGTTATGTAAAATTCTAGGAAGAACTTATCATTATTGCTTATTTTCACATATCAATCTATAAACAAAATATTAGGTAATAACTTAATCAAATAAATTCCCTTACAACACACAATACACCCAATTCAGTAATAAAAATGTTGACAAATTAAAAAAATAAACATTTACCTCTTCACTCTTCAGTCTCTTGGCTGGTGATGCCATAATCAAAAGACCACTCAAGAACACCACACTAAAGAAAAACAAATATAATATAAGTAGGAGTTTTATAAACTAATCACAATCAAAAACTTTTAAACAAAATATAAACTTTTTCTTAGTGCCAAACCAAAATACATCATTCCTGTGACTGTGACTTGCTAACCAGAGAGTACATTCATTTCTTATTCTTAGTCTAACTACACATAAATAAATGTTTACTATCTCAAAAAATCTGACAGTCCCTTCTTCCAATGGGAAAACACTCTTAAAGGCACACACAATCAAGGCTGCATTTTACAAAATAACTTACAACAAAAACATTGATATTGACATTGACAGTCTCCTAAAATGACATTTAAATAACAAAATTGACCCAAAACCATTTCTTAACAAATATTACAATTCCATAATTATATTTTCCAGCCATAGGAATAAATTCTTGATTAGTTTTAAATAATTGCCATTCATTTATTTGTTAGTCTTCAATTTTTGGGGGTTAAAAAAACCTGCTGCCTAAATTCCAAAAAAGAAAATAAAACCTTTATCTCTTCAATTTCCACAATATGTTCAATTAATTAAAAAGAATTAAAATTATCAACATCGGAAATACAAGAGAAAAACAAGTCAAAACTAATATCAATCACTATATACCATTTTAATCTGTTAAAAATTCCATTATGTTTAAATGAACAAA
>WFKH01011926.1:13885086-13897604 GCA_016163765.1 Magallana hongkongensis | reverse complement strand
TGTAAAAAGCTGTATTAATTGATACCTATAGACTTCAAAAGTTAAGTTGATTTAGTATCTCAAAGTAGAAATATATTATGAGCTACAATGAGTGTCTAAAAAAAATATGTTTAATTAATTATACATGTAGTTTCAAGCCATAGTATTTAGATAACTTTTGATTTTTTAAAATATGGCTGAACAACAAAATTTAGGTGTGGAAAGACAACAACTAACTGTACAAGCAGATCATTCTCAATGTGCGGAAATTTTCCCAATCAGTTCAAGGGGAAAACAATGTGTGACAAACAGTTTTATGTTTCTATTATTTTGTCATTTCTACAAAGACGCATCTTTCACGAAACGTGATCTGCATTCAGTTTTGGAGACTGGAGATGTTTTGTATCATTTAATCATTAAATCAAACTCATTTTTATTAGCCTCTGAACTACCAAATCACATTGAATTTAGAAATAAATATATATCATCATTTGTCAGACAGACTTATTTTGGCAACATGGCACAAACTGTGGGAGAAGAGGTTGGTTTTTCATTAGAAAACAGTTTGAATATGTCATTTGCAAAACATGATGCTTGTATTCTGATTTTTCATTCAGCGGCAATAGCTTTGAAACAAAGAGGTGACAGATTTTTTGTCTTTGATGCTCATAATAGAGGAAATGACGGGCTTTGCGACCCTGATGGAAAGTGTACTTTGACAATACACAACTGTTTTCAAGCTCTTTGCAATTTTCTACGACATCTGTGTATGTCTTTGTCTTGCATTAGTTTGGATAATGTGCAGTATGAAATCAATGCCTTCTGTTTTAAGACTCTTTCAAACAAACCAAGAAAACCTGTAACACGCATATGCACTGAAAGTGTCTTGTCATTAGGAGAAAATAGAACACAGTCAAGGAAACGATGTTGGTCAGAACATAATGAGAATAGAAATCCTAAATGTCAAGATCATTCATTAAGGAAAAAAAGGAAAAGTGAAAAAATGGATAATGATGTGTGGAATGAGAGAGGAACACAAAATGTTGTTATTGAAAACAATGTTGATAGTTTAAATTTACCAGAAATTGGGGAAATAAATAGCAATTCAAATTGCCAGACTGAAAATGATGTTCCAAGTTGCTCTAATGTGAGCCCTTTAAGGGAAGGACTTGAACAAACTGAGGAAATTGCAGTAATGAATTTTAAACAAATAGTAAAGGATGGTCCATTATTTGTTTGTTCTTGCTGTACACAAACTTGGTTTAGGGATGGTGTTTCTAAGGCTCAGTTTCTGTATACATTAGATATAGCACATATATGTTTGCAAGGTATCAAAAGTGTAAAAAATACAGAATGGATTTGTCATACTTGTAAGAAGTACTTAAAACTTGGTAAAATACCAGCTTTAGCAGTTGTGAATGGGTTAGAATTTCCCCTGAAACCTCCCGAATTAAATATTACTGAAATGGAAGAGCGTCTCATCAGTCCAAGAATTCCATTTATGCAGTTGATGGAAAAACCAAGAGGAGGACAAAAGAGTTTACGTGGGAATGTTGTTAATGTTCCTTCAGATGTCAACACTACTGTCAAATCTTTACCACGGACGTTAGCAGAAACTGAAACAATTCAAGTGAAATTAAAAAGAAAATTGAGTTTTAAGCACCATGTTTTATATGAGGCTATACGACCAAACAAATGTATGAATGCACTCCATTGGCTTTTAGAAAACAGTGAATTATTTCAAAATGAAGGGATATCAATAAGAGAAAACTGGGACATTTTACAAGAACAGAGAGAGTTTTATGCTACTGACCAAAAATCAAGTGAAAATGCTACAAGTTGTGAAAACACATCTTATACAAATGAATTGGAAAATGAGACCAGTTCTTTGCAGAATGAAGGTGATGTTGATGAATGGACAGAAGATCCAAATTTTGAAAGTAGACTTACTGGAAATACAGACACGTTGCTACATCCTGCAGATGTAAGATCATTAAATAAGACAATGTCATTTGCACCAGGTGAAAACCAGACACCTCTTGGTTTGTATCAAGATCCAGATGCAGAATATTTAGCATTTCCAACTATATACTGTGGTCAAAGGAGAATGTCTAACAAAAACCGTATGGTCCCAGTTACTTATAGTTCAATTTGCAAATGGGAGTTAAGATCCCAAGATCGTCGAGCAGCATGTTCAATGCCAAACCTTTTTTTCAAGTTAAAAAAATTACAGATAAAGCAAATTCAGGACAAAGTGACACTTGCAATGCGAAAGTGCAAAAGCGAAGGGAAAAAAATAACAGCTGGTCATGTCTTAAATCCTACTTCATTTGATAACATTGTTAAATTAAATGAAGGGTATAGAGTCTTGAGAACATTAAGAGGATCGCCAGCATACTGGGAAAGTGCAAAAAGAGATGTTTTTGCAATGATAAGACAGCTTGGTATTCCAACATGGTTTTGTTCTTTCTCAGCTGCAGAAACAAAATGGAAAAATTTGATTCAGATATTGAGCAAAAGTTTGAACAATGCAGAACTAACCGAGTCAGATGTTGATGAATTGACTTGGATCGAGAAATGTGAACTTATTAAAAGAGACCCAGTAACTTGTTCAAGATATTTTAGCCATAGATTTCAGATATTTATGTCCAAAATTTTGAAAGGTGACTGCAGTCCTTTAGGGAAAATTGTTGACCATTTTTTTCGTGTTGAGTTTCAGCAAAGGGGATCTCCACACATCCATTTGCTTCTTTGGATAGAAAATGCACCTGTCTATGGAAAGTCAACTAATGAAGAGATTCAAAACTTTATTGACGAGCATTCCACTTGTTTCAAAAATGAAAATATTGCAGAACTTGTCAATTATCAAACACACAGGCATGCTAGAACATGCAAGAAAGCAGGAAAGAATATCTGTCGTTTCAATTTTCCTTTGCCTCCAATGCCAGAAACCATCATTTTAGAACCATTGGAGGAGGAACAATTTGAACAGAATGCAAATGTACAGCAAAATTACGGGAAAATATGTGAACTGCTCAATGATTCTAAATTGTGCAATGCAATAAGTTTTGACGAATTTTTGACAATGATGAGTTTGACAAAAGAAGATTACATTTTGGCAATACGGTCTTCTTTAAAATCTCCGAAGGTGTTTTTGCGTCGCAGCGTTGCAGAAATAAGAATAAACCCATACAACCAGATATTGTTGAGGTCATGGGAAGCTAACATAGATGTTCAGTTCATTCTTGATGCATATGCTTGTGCAGCATATATTGTGTCGTATATTTCAAAGTCCCAGAGAGGAATGTCTAATTTACTTCATGATGCTTGTGAAGAAGCAAGGAAGGGAAATTTATCTTTAAAGCAGCAAATAAGACAAATTGGAAACAAATTCCTCACACATGTAGAAATATGTGCTCAAGAAGCAGCATATTTGCTTTTGCAAATGCCTTTAAGATCAAGCAGTAGAAATGTTGTGTTTATAAATACATGTGATCCAGAAAATCGCACATTTTTATTGAAATCTCTTGAAGTTCTTCAAGAAATGCCAGAAAATTCAACAAATATTGAGTCAGACAACTGGATAAAACGTTATAAAAGAAGGCCAGGTGTTCTACAGAACTATTGCTTAGCTGATTTTGTGTCAAAATTTGATGTTGTGCCACCTCCTAAAGACAGAAAACAGAACAATATTGAAGAGTTGTTACCAGAGGATGAATATGAGGAACTGAATGAAGACAATAGTGATGTGCCAAATAGTGATGAAGACAATTCAATTAGTCAAAAAGAATACCATATGAAAGATGGTTCTATTTTGAAATTAAGGAAAACTCAGAAAGTTATCAGATATGTTCGATACAACAAGGAACAAGATTCAGAAAACTATTTCCGAGAACAACTCATGTTGTTTTATCCATGGAGAAATGAAGAAAATGATCTAATTGGAAATCATACCTCTTTTGAATCACATTTTTATCAGCAACAGGAAAAAATTAGAAAAAACAAATTGCCTTATGAAGCAGACAGGGGTATAGTTGACGTTGTTGAAAACAATATGAATGATTTATTGAGTAATGTTGATCATATTGTTGCTGCAGAAGTACAACATAATGAAGAAATTGACTTTCAAGAAGATGAAAACTTGTGCATAGATCATGGTTGTTTTAACCCAAAATTTGCACAGATGGAGTATGACTTAGGTTTTGATTTAGGCATAGCCAGAAAACAAGTGGAAACTGATGATATATCAGTAAACATGCTGAGTGATAAGGAATATAAAATCCTTGCAAGAAGTTTAAATCAAAATCAGAAAATATTTTTTTACCACATACTTCATAAGATTAAAACGAATGATCTACCAATTTATTGCTTCTTAACAGGTGGTGCTGGTGTGGGAAAAAGTCTGTTAACAACCTGCCTTTTTCAGGCAATTGTTCGATATTATGCCAAACGTGTAGCAGAGAAATGTGATGAGGTAAAGGCGGTATTATGTGCACCAACAGGTAAAGCTGCTTACAACATAGGAGGGCAAACTATACATTCTCTTTTCTGCATTCCAGCAAACCAAAATTTGAAGTACAAACCTCTTGATGTACAGCAACTTGACAATATGAGAGTAAAGTTTCGCAGCTTGAAAATAGTCTTTATTGATGAAGTTTCGATGGTAGGAAATAAAATGTTCAATTACATTAATTTAAGGCTGCAAGAGATTTTTGCAAAAGGTGTTCCATTTGGAGGTATTAGTATCATAGCTATTGGTGATTTATTCCAGCTTAAACCTGTATTTGATGGCTGGATATTTGAAAATCTCACTGAAGGCTATGGACCACTAGCAACAAATTTATGGACTGATTTGTTTCGAGTCTTTGAATTGACGGAAATTATGAGGCAAAAAGAAGATAAAAACTTTGCTGAATTACTAAATAGACTAAGAGAAGGAAAACACAATGACAATGATATAAACATGCTGAAGACAAGAATCTGCACAGAAGAAATCCAAAATTTAAATTCAATTCCACACTTGTTTACAACCAATATCAAGGTGAATTTTCACAATAGTCAAGCATATGAAAAAGCAGATTCACATGACAAATGTATTGTGTCTGCACTTGATGCTGTTACTGGAGATGTGTCCTCTGAAATAAAAAATGCAATACTCCTTCAAATATCTGATGATCCATCTAAAACAATGGGACTATGTAAAGAATTGCAATTGGTGACTGATTTACCTGCTGAAGTTTGCATCAATATCAATGTCCAAGATGGGTTAACAAATGGAAGTCCATGCATAGTAAAGAAATTAGATTACAGAGTAATGGGTTCAAACAGGTGCAGTATTGTATGGGTATTGTTTGATGACCCAGTAATAGGATTTTCTGCACGACAAAAATACTGTAATCTGTATACTGAAGATATCTCTAAAGATTGGACACCCATTCTTGAAGTGACTAAAAAGTTCACAGTAGGAAGACATAAATCGTGTCATGTCACAAGAAGACAATTTCCACTGCGACTAGCATGTGCAAAAACAATACATAAAGCACAGGGTTCTACATTAAATAATGTTGTGCTAGATTTAGGAAAAAGGAAATTAGATCACATTCATTATGTCGGTCTAAGTAGAGTTCGAAAACTGCAAGATTTGCACATATTGTCTCTAAATGAAGAAAAAATTGGAGTTTCTAAAAATGTTGTTTGTGAAATGGAACGTTTGAGAAATCATGCAGCATTGTGGACCTGCCTGCCTATTCTTGAAAATATAACCTCAGATTTGAAAAT
This sequence comes from Magallana hongkongensis, assembly GCA_016163765.1. Classification (NCBI taxonomy): domain Eukaryota; kingdom Metazoa; phylum Mollusca; class Bivalvia; order Ostreida; family Ostreidae; genus Magallana; species Magallana hongkongensis. The sequence goes on along the minus strand of WFKH01011926.1, from coordinate 13,891,847 downwards.
TATATATCACAACAGCAGGTCATTGCATTTGCACATAAGTGATTTATTGTCAGAAAAAAACATTCTGTCAGGCGATATTTTAGCTGTTACAGAAAGCAGACTAAAAGCAGGTGACAACAGTGAAGATTATTTGTTACCTGGTTTTCAAATTTATCGTTTTGACGAAGAAGAATCCTCTCATACAATGCGGTCATTTTATGGTTCAGTTATTTACTCCAAATATCCACTGATCAATGTGTCAAAAGTAGTTTTAAATGGCATTCAAACAGTTAAGGCAACACTTATGAAAAACAGTGATCTTGTTCAAATTGTTTTCATATATTGTCCCCCAAAGTTTGCCACCATCACCAATATTTGTTGTTTTCTGGTTTCAGTCTTGAACTTATTAGATACTAGTCAACCTTTTCTTATCATGGGTGATACAAACATAGATTATTTCTCCCAAAGAGATCTCTCTTCAAATTTGAATCATTTAAATATCCGACAAATAATGCATAGCTCTACAACTGACTATGGAAGTTGTTTAGATCATATATATACCAACTTAAATAGTTCTGATGAAATTTCATGTGCTACTCTCGAATCATATTATTCAGACCATAAACCCATTGTTGTGTATTTGCCATCTTAAAAACTTATTATACGTGTTACTGTATTTCAGCTCAAAAACAAAACATAATAATTAAAACAAAACTAACCTCTTACAAATATGCATAATGAGTGAAAAAAATATAAAATAATAATAATCAATTGTCTGCAATATTAATATACTCAACAATGTAAATCTATTACCGGGATATATGACCAATATATTAAGTATCTATAGACATTTTTCAAGACTCTTAATTTATTTATGTATTATGTATTTCAGATGCTGCACAAAACTTTGGCAGAGTTGCAAAAAATGAAGTCGGGAGATGCCCTTCCATATCCCAATGCTTAGGTTAAAGCAACAGTCGTCAAACTTGGCCACACAGCCACCTTTACCAATGCAAATGGAGAAAAGGGTTCTATCTTGAACTTTAGCATTGCTGATGGAACTGAGGCGATGATTGTCACTCTCAGTGATGAAGCAAAAATGCCAACTATCAAAGAAGGAAGGACCCTACAAATAAGAAATTTCATTGTGAAAGGAAGTCGACTTGTACTTTCCAAACAATCGAAAATTATGGCAGGACCAGCTGTACAGAATCTTTAGTAGAAAAAGCAGTTACCATTATCATGCCACCATCACCAACAAAAACCTTGAAGGATGCAATGTCATCGCCTGTTAGAGAAATCCTGACTGTTCAAGGGCAAATTATCTGTGTACGTAACTCAACATGATATTAAGGTTAAAAATCATCCAATATTATAATTCATAATCAAATCAAATTACAAACAATTGTACATGTATTGAATTTACCATTATAGTTTACTTTTCAGTTGATTTTCTTTGCAGGATGAAGCAATTAAAACAGTAAAAGTTGCCCAGAAGGACACTAAGATAAGAACATTGACCTTGGAAGAAAATGGCCAGACAATGGAACTCACTCTTTGGAGAGAACTGAGTGAAAAAGACTTGAAGATAGGGCAATACATTGAAGTTACTCATTGCCTTGTATCAGAATGGCTCAGAAAGAATAGCCTCAACTTCACAAGAAACACCACCATCAAGGTAACAATAGATTGTTACATTCAACTGCATATACATGTATTCAAAATCCAAACATAGTACCAGTATATTGTAAAACAGTAACACATTTACAAAACGTAGACAATAATAATGCACTTTTATCATGCAAAAAAATATTGGCAATGCATATTATGTGTAATGACAAATAAATACTTCATTGTTTCAGACTGTACAACCTAAAGATATGGTTGTAACTGGAAATTGCGAAGCTCTGTTAATGACAGACACACATTGTGAAATGTGTGTCAACGAAGATGACATATACAAGGACTTTATTGTGGATCTGGACATCATCCGTGCCCAAGTTCAAAGATATGTGGAAGAAGCTGGAACGTTCAACTTACAACAGCTAGAAAATATGATTGTTGACAAACTTCCCTTCCCTGTGAAGCTTGTCGTCAATGGGACAACAGTCATTTCCTTTGAATTGTTATAATCACTTATCAACTTTCCTACATTTGAACCATCTCAAAATTAATACATTTTGTAAGAACTGAAAAATTGCTAAAAAAAAAAAAAAACTCAGTATGATTAGCTATCATTACATCTCTTCAAATTGACCTGCTATTGACATATATACTTTTGCCATTGTTTTCACATATTTTATGATGAAAATTTACCATTTTGATTATTTGGCGTACATTTTTAAAATATTTGTTATGTAATTTTAAATTTTGTACGGGTACTTTGAAACAAAAAATATTTTCCTTTGTATGCTTGTTTTCCATTTAATGTGCCAGTGCTGTACTAAAGATTCATTACTTGCTAGTCATTTCTCAGTAACTAAATGGTTTTCTTTTTTGTTGCACTCCTTTTACAAAAATGTTTGTACAAAAACATTCATTGTCAATCATAAGCCAATTGTTTACAAAACGATGTGAACCATACTCTTTTTACCATGGGGGCATCTTCTTTTTTACCTTTTTTGATGTGTACATCTCTTATAATTTCATAAAACACTGGTTTTTTATATACAAAGTAATTCAATTTCCCAGTATTTTTATTTTTTATTGGCAAACCACAAAGTTCATTAAATATGTAAAATTTTACTTACCACATTTTTTCCCTTTTCTGAAACACCATAACTGTACATAGATCTAGTTTAATATTTGGTTGTAAATATCTCGGTAACAAATGCAAACACCAGCTTCTTAAGTTGTTTACAAAAATACATGCTATTCTTACTTTACATGCACACAGTGTTTATACAAGTTAATCCATTTTGTTTACTTTGATAATTGGTCTACTTTTATTGTTTTTGTCTTTAAAAACCAAGTGACCCTTTCGTCCAATCTTCAATTGGCATATACATGTAAATATGGATTTCTGTTAATTTTGTTGCTTTTTATTTTACTTTTCCCATTTTAGTAACAACCCTTACTTGATGCATATAGTTTAGTTTTAGTCGATCTACTTTTGTTGTTCTCGTCTTCATAACCATATAACTCATTTGTCCAATTTTTAGTAGACATATACATATAGTTATTTCCTTGACATAGATATATAGTGTATTTTTATAAAACATGTTTGTTTTTACTTTACTTCTTCTTTTTCTGTTACTACCCTTACTTGATGCATATACATGTAGTTTAGTTTTAGTTTACATACACAGGACACAATCTGAGCAATAACTATCTCGCTGAAAGATAAGTGCAATGTTTTGCAACTTAATCCTGAAATATGCTACAGACTATAATCTTTATATATCATTTTACTAGTCATCCATTTTTTCTCTGTGAAATGTTTACATGTTCTCAATATAAATAGTACATACTGCCAAATAATTTGTGCCAAATTATCCATTGTCAATATATCCACTTGACATTAAGTTCATCTTAGAAATACTAATTCTCCCTCTCCAAACTCATGACATAACCAAAATCAAAAACATTTAAGAAAATCATTACATTGTCAACATTCCTTTATGTATATCTTATAATACATAAAATTCCATTCTTTTGTTTTTCTCTATTTTCCAAACTGATATATTCTCAAATATGTGAAATTTTGTATTGTTATTTAAAAGTTCTACATCTGTTATAAAACCTAGATATGTGTTCAATAAAACATTTACCTCTTCATTTTATTCTGTTATTAAACCATACTTATAGAAATCAGAAAACAGTAGCATCTTAATAAAACAACCCAACTTCTCATGCCACCGTCTTTCAGTACTTTCAGTACTTTGATTTAGGTTGAGGACCGTAATCAAGAACCGGGAGAAGTCCAGTCCTGGACAGGAACATCCTCTCCTCCCCTTCCTCCAACACGACAAAGAGGATTTCTGAAAAGAAGGAATTAAAATGTTTTTGGTAAGTTTGACATATAAGGGTCATAAATGTAAATTTTAAAACAAAATTTCGTCAAAATTTTTTTTACCAATGATATATTGCAGATGATTTAAATTTTAACACACTAATTGTCTAGATATGCCATATGGTGTGATCTATTTTTGTATGTGTTATTCTAAACGCTTTACCGAGAAACTCCTCCACCACTATGGACGTAAAGTTCAGAGTTATCTTCCTCTTCTCCCACAATTAAAGAACAGTTTGTCCTCTTCACAAACCTTTTTTTTTTGGAATTTCTTTCTTCTCCAGTTTTATGTTCTTGGTCATTACTGCAATATATCCGGGAATTTTTATTCTTCGGAGATATTGCAGAACCTTATCGATAGCAGTCCCATCACGGCTTGAATAACTACAATACAAAGTAAAAATAATCACAATGAAGTTTCCACATGAGACAAGTTTAGTTTAGATGATACATGTATTATATTGTATGTTAATTAAAAAATGAACTCAATGTCTACCCAAGTTAAACGGGTATAAGCTGTGTTGGGACAGTTTATGATGAAAAAAATAACAATAATAAACCGTCAACCATCTCAAAATCCTTAAAACGAAATCCAAGTTCAAAGCAGAGCAACACGGACCTCCAAAAAGATAGAGCCAGTATCAGGTGCCTAGGAGGAGTAAGCATCCTCTACTGACCGGTCACACCCGCCGTGCGCCAAATGGCATACCGGTAAAAATGCCATTAACAGGGAAAATGTCGTAATTTTGGGAAAATATCATGAGCGGTAAAAACGGAGAAAAATAATTTTGTGACGTGCAAGCCTATTTATACAAATTTAACTCTACCTTTTTTGGAAATTCTGGGTTCCCCTGCAGTCGGAATATTCTCTCCGTCTCCGCATAGTATTTGGTGTCGAACAAAGCCATGCTAAATACTACATTTAAGCTGCATTTTTTGCAAACCTATAAAAGTACTCTTTAATTTATTGATGAACTAAAAAGAAGTTGACGTTCACTGTTTAAGAATTGATTACGATTCTTAACTTTACCTTCTGATGTAAATGTGACAACACAATGGTGGTCGTTTCTGTCCATCTGTCTCCAACATCACCCCTAAGAAAGATGCGCTACGAATCTTAACTTTACCTTCTGATGTAAATGGGACAACACAATGGTGGTCGTTTCTTTCCATCTGTCTCCAACATCACCCCTAAGAAAGATGCGCTGCACTTGTTGGACCTGGTTCTGTGAACTAATTACATGCATAATTAGTTCTATATTATCTTAATTAATCAAATATGAAAGGTACAGTTAAAATTATCAATTAGTATCTCAAACTTACTTGAAAGTCCAAGGGTTTGCCCTGGTATTGGGATGCGTGCCAGTTGCCCAGAACTTTGTCCTCCTCCGGTGTTTATCCTACAAACAACCCCACTTTAAAACTAAAAATTCTAAATATATTGTTAGGGCATGTTAACTCTTAAAATCATCCTTCCAATACCTTCGTATGAATGAAGAATCTGATCCATGCTTATATTACTCAAATGTTTGTCTAAAATCAAGGAAAATGTGTTGCAAGTAAAATATGGGATATTTCAACATACATTCATGTTCTTTATACATTCGCCTCAAGCAAACAACTGTTTTACAGCAAATGACAACAAAAACTATACAAGACAAGTTTAATCTGTATTTACCTACAAACAGGGATGAGGCAAAAAGAGGTGATGAATTGCACACCAATAAAAAACTACTTAATAAAATTAATCTTAATCTTACCGACAGTCCGTCTTTTATTTGGAGAAATGAAGTCAATGTCATTATGCCATCACTCTGGTTTAAGGGTAATTCCAAATGTCCCTCTTCCAACCATACTTAAATTTTCTACAGGAAGATTTTGAAGATTATATTACAAAAAATGTTATAATAATAGATAAAAAAACAAGGGCATTGAAAAAAGGAACACCCCGTTGCAAAATGAAGTATTGTTCAAGGATATGCATTTATTTACACGTATGTAAGAATATACATGTAACTAATGTGACGAAATATATGTATTCATCTTTGAACGACTTTAAATTAAAAACAATATTTTGTTTATTCCTATCTTTATGCACGCTCTGGGATGTATACATAAGTGAGTGTTACATTTAAGTGGTTGTACAGTTCCTCCCATTATCTGCAACAAGAGGCCCATGGGCCACATCGCTCACCTGAGCAACAATAAACATAATACAATCAGCTTTATGGAGTCATATACAAAATATCTGAACAATGTCGTATAATAGATTCTGTATTAAAAAAAATTCCCCTGCATATTCTTATGTTTATCATTGAGCCCCTTTGTAACAGGGTGGTTTTACAGTCATATCACATATTGAGCATTGCAGTTCTCAAGAAGATGATCAGACTTAAACAACTATTTATATATAGATTATAAACCTACATCAAATTTTGAACCCCTTGTGAGGTCCAAGAATTGTCCAGGGGCCAGAGTCTTAACAATTTTAAAGAATTAACAATATGTCAAAATGTTTGCATATAAGTAAAACCATATATAATAACATTTGAGTTTTTGTGAATAATTTAAATGTTTTCCTTTGTAAAATTGGAATCCCCCCCCCCATGTGGCCCAACCCTACTCCTGAAGAATATGATTTTGACAAATTTTAATCTACACTATCTGAACTGACTGAAGCTTTTCTAGACAATTTGTGTTTAGAAGATGATTTTTAAAGATTTTTACCTATATATTCCTATGTAAAAATTTGTCACCCCCCCCCCCCCCC
>WFKH01011926.1:13825603-13869005 GCA_016163765.1 Magallana hongkongensis | reverse complement strand
TCTCTCTCTCTCTCTCTCTCTCTCTCTCTCTCTCTCTCTCTCATATGCTTTTAATGCCGGTCGGCAAAGCGTCAGATAGTGACTAAATTTTGAAAGCGGCTATTAGCAACCATATGTCTGTCTAGTAGAAAAAAATCAACGGTGCATTGCACTTTGAAACAACCGTTAATAACTAAATTCCCTATTTCTTCGATGTGCAGCCGAATACTAATGCTTTGTAAAGCAGTTCATGGAAATTCATGCGCATTGTATGTGTCAAAAATGCATACTAAAAGTCTTGTTTTTAAAACACGTAATTAATAAGAAAACAAGCACTCTTCGCTAAATTAATTCGCACCCCCCCCCCCCTACAATACATTTCACAAAACATGGCTCTGTGTAACTATTTGGCATAGCGGAAGCTTTTACTTTGACGCTGTTCGGTTTTTTGTTTACTTTTGAAGCTGTGCTATTTATAGTAACTTTGGCGATTTGGCTGCCAAAAGCCAGGACTCTGCTTTCAGCAGAGCCCGGCTTAAAACAATTTTGGGGTTCACAACTCTCTTGCAAGGTTTGACCAATAAAAATTAAGCCTACGGTTACATCATCTAGCATCGGTTAATTTTAGCAAACATCACGTCCCCGCATCGTGATTCCCATTGTTAAAGATTCGTATTTTTGGGCAGGTATGTCATGATCAGGCAGGGATTTTTGAAGGAGAATAAAATTACGGTGTTAATTAAAATGAAATACAATGATGATTAATTACCATCACGAGGTTTCATTCTATTATTATATACAGCAGACATGATTTTCTGTATATTAATTTTACAAGGAAAGATACATTAGAAGTGGATCCTCATTTTCTAGATTCAATATCCTCAAGACTTTTAGCTTTTGAGGCTATATAAGCTTTTGAAGATGTAGTACACTACGGACGGAGATAAATTTGAACTTAACATGGGTGAGAAATATGTACCGGTTTGGTAAGTTATATCTAACTAAGGAATGTAGAGAATTCCATGCTCACTACTTACAGGTAAGTCAACTTAAAACAAATGCAAACATGTCTATGTTTTACTAATTATAAAGAACGAACCTTTCCGTTTAATACTCCACATGTACATAGTATTTTAATATCTTTTTAAAAGAAAAAAACAACTAAAAGAAGAACAAGGATTTGGAAAATCGTTTAACAGAGCCTCGAATTGTCCAAAAGAGAGGATTTCAAGTGATTATATCATTGCAAAAACAATTTTAAACGACATAAAACAGAGTAAAATCATTGTCCATTATCTGACTGATACGCACGACAGTGAACCACAGAAAACACAGTTAAGTTAACATCTCTGCATTGAAAAACTCTAACGTTCATGACACAAAATGCTACCCATACTAACTTGAATATTACATGTATTTTTGCATTCAAAGTTGTTAAAATAAAAAGAAATGATATATCCTTTTTTGTCTAACTTTGGTAATTACATGTAACACTTATGTTATAAAGATTGTCCTTTGTGTTTAGGACATAAACGAAAAACCATGTACTTAAGTTTTTTAAAGTAATATTTTACCATTCTTAACTCATAAATAGGAAAACACACGTACCTGTAATCGCTGACTATTTTCAATCTAACTACATAAGCTCATTTATCTACTAACAAACGTGACCTATGTTGGGTGGAACTCCAAATGCCCTGCCCTTCTTCACAGTGCTTGACCTCAAACTGTCTGATCTAGATCGGGTTTTTTAATATTGGCCTCAGACGGTTTGTCTCCAGACGGATTGTATATGCTCGCAGACTGATATTGACCTTATACTGTCATTGTGGCATTCAGACTGTTTTGACCTCAGAGCGTTTGCCCTTTATCTTGACCTATATGGGTCGGGTCCTTGATCTTGACCTAAACAACTATTGGCCTTGACCTGTAGGGCTGTCATTTACCTTGACCTATATGGGTGGGGTCGATATGACGTCATAGCCCACATACTATACCCCTTACTATAAAAGAGGGCAGCATAAGCAAAAAAGTATTTACCAAGAGCTCCATGTGTCAGGTTCATCCATTGCGTTATTCACCTGTAAACAATACATAAAACATAATAAAGATAAAATATGAATACCTCCTCGCCTGGATTTACCAATGTGGTGACTACTAGTATCTTAAGAGGCTGAGGTTGATGAAACCAAACTACACTAGAAAGATAAATCCACTGCACAATAAAGCTATACAATGTATTTCATCAGCCCTGTAATTATAATGCACATGAATGTACATTACAAAAGCCACACTCCAGTTAATCGGGTAACCGATAAGGCCCATTGGCCTCATGTTTAAATGAAAACGAATCCTCAAATGTATCTTAATCGAACAACAATGAGTGTTAAAGTATTACTTTCCTTCAGCTTTATACATGTACTATATTATGTGTATGTTTAATAACGATGAAAAATGACATTCTACATATGTGATGTATGAAATAACATTAAACAGAACTTCGCAGATTTGTTAACCCGTGCATGGGATCATTTTTTTCCATCGAATGAATTAAGTAAGAAAGGTTTTTGGGCTTGTATAAAAACAAAACAGAAGTTTTAGCGGTAGAACTTTGTAATTTCCGGGAAAAAGCGAACCTTAATAAGAATTGATAAATAAAAACTCAATACTTTATTTTAAAAAAGATAAAAACAGAAATAAAATAATATGAATAATCAATTAATTAATAAAAACATACATATAACTACCAATGCGTGCAACTGAATGTATTTCCCCTTTTGTGAGCCTCCGTTGATGACAGATTACCAATGTCAATGACTGTCCTTTGATAATGAGGTTACCTGTTGTTTGTTCATTAGTTTATGCCACGTAGACAAGGAATGACAAACGTAACAGAGAGATATGTAGCCAACCGCAACATGTCTTCAACAAGTTTTATTTCATTTTCTATTTTTCCTAGTGTGTTTATAAGTGTTTAAAAAACAAGAATGGAAAATAAATAAATAGGGGTATGTGTTTTTTTAGCTTGGACTTTAAGATACCAAACACATTTATAGATAGTAAATACAAATGTTGAAGGGTAGTATAATTGTGTTTACTTGAACGATTATCTAAGGTACTGTGTCACATACAAAACAATGGAGGACACATCTAATTGTGAAGTAGGCGTGTAAAGTTCATAACCTCTATATTTATAAATACTGAGAATAAATAAAAATGCTTGTCTCTGCTCAGCGGTGTTCATTTGGTTGAATTTTTTTTTTATTCCCTTGAAATATAAGTTTTAAACCCTGTGTCATTTAGAAGTAAAAAAAAAAAAAAGGAATCATCTCTTTAACTTTCAATTTCAGTCATTTTCAATTTTGTTGTTTACCATACATTTTTTCCATTCAAAACAAGTTTTAAATATTTACAAAAAAATCAATTTTAAGCGATATAACATAAAGGTTGTATTTTTGATTGATAAACTAACTTTTAAAAAATAATGTTTTAGGGAAATAATACAAAATAAGATAATGAAAATAAATTAAAGAATTTTGAAATATCTTTTTATAATTTAATGGTAAACTGCTTTATTTAATGTTTTGTTATTTATTTTAGATGTTATCATATGCTGATAAATTTTATGTAAATTTGGTTATTTCCCATTGTTTAAGTATACAGTTTATCTATGGTCTGTTTTGTTCAATGAACGAAGAGCCTTCGTTAATCAGAGTAACATTCCCTGTCAGACATCCGTAAATCCTTATGTAGTGTTAGTTTCTGTACAATACCTATCGAATTGGAATTTAAACTCGAAACCCTCCCTCATTAAGAGCGTGTTTAACGTGTATTGGAAGAATTTCTTTTTCCATTACATATTCAATCATTCGATTGACGATTTACTACACTGATCCCAGTAATATCAGCATAGTAGGACCCTGAGCAATATGACTACCTACGAACTCCCCCTCGATTAATTAGTTGTCCATTTCTCAGATCTGACCATTTACCACACCCTTTCAAAACGACATGACGTAGTATGTCAACATCACAATGACAATATTCTGCAATTTCTTTAGCAAAGTAAAACTGTTCAATGTTATCAAATTTTGACTGATATTAGGATAAAAAGGCGCTGTGATCGTTATCACACATTGTGTCACTGTGGACTATAAATTTGGTACGTGTTCAAACTTTCCACAGTGACAATTTGAACACATCTAACACGTGTCTGTTGCTGTGCAGGATTTACACAGCGCTGCGTCGTGCACATTGTAAAACGATGTCGCTTTATGCGCACTCCAAGGCAAAGAAAAGTAACTTTGGTACGGATTATATTTATTTTGGGCCCCGATAATTCATTACATCATTACAGTGATGAATTTGCAAAAACAACCCCCACCCCCCCCCTCCCGGTTTGATATAAAAAAAATCTAACTATCAATACCAATCGCCAAAGACATGAGCTATCTTGTCAAACCGGTGTGTAATCCATGTGTTGCAAGTGGAAAGGAACCGGTCACTCGAGCATCCAAACTGCAGAAAAAATGCAATTCTAATATCATTTGTTTAATTAAAGAAAGTAAACATATTTTATAGCAACATTGTCTAATAATGTTGTCCATACTTAACACCTATGACAGTATTTATATACATGTATAGCATTCCTTATTTCAACCATTTTATATAAAATCTTGTTTCATTGGTAACAAATTTACTCTTAACAAATAAATTGGCGAACTATTTGTAACTATAGCTAAAAAGTTTATATGATACAACTGTAACTAAAGATTCTTATAATGGTAAATGAATCGATCCCTATAAAATGACAAATGACAAATGAACATTGCTAAATGTAATATCAAAGCTGTATGTCTAATATTCTATTGTACTATTTCAGTGATATGTTAAACGTTTGACTTGCGCGATGATTTCCAAAGTGTTTGTTTTTCAAATATTGTTTTATACTATCTTAAAAGATCAATATGCCTGTTAGAGTTAAGTATTCAAAAGTTCTGACTGGTTATCTTCCCATGCTACTATAAAAGATTAAAAGATTCAAACTTTTATCATCTTTATCGTTTTCTTTGTGTAAACAATGGTTGTGTTAAGTAAACTACACTAAACTTCACGCTTAAACAATCCTCTCAGTATGACAAGGGGATACGGTTTAAGATTAAATCTTAAGTGGGAGAACGCATATTACACGTAGGTGTTTATCTTTATCACAGTTGAATTTGACCTCGACTATATATATATTAATATATAAATAATACATGAAACAGGAATTACATTTCAGTTGGTGAAAAGGTGCCTGCAGATGTTAACATGGACTGTCAGCTAGTTTACACATTGAGAGCCATGTGTTTTTTAAAGGTAATCTACATTTTTTTGTAGTAAGGACTGCAACTCCAAATATATTCTACAATTATTATTTAAAATTCGAATATGCATTCGGAACTTGCATTGAAGATATTGCATGGTACGTCACCAGAGTAGCATTATTGACCAAGTATCAAAGATAATACTAAAAATAATACTTGAATAAATTGTAAAACACAGGTTCTTCTAACCCTAAACGATCATTTTCTCTTTAAATAAATCATCATATATTACAAATTAACTCTGTGACGTCGTTAACCCACGGTTAGTATGCATTATTGACAACGATGATAAATAAAAAGTACAAATATTGCAGAAACTACCGTTCACGCTGAAACGGACAATTTTGAAAGAGTTCCTACTGTTATATTCAATTCGCCGTTAAATATAAAAAATATTTAGTGCAACGCGGGGGTGTTAAGGAAGCATATGGAATCTGAGTTACATGTAATTTCGTGAAATCACAAATCTTAGTTATTATGTACATACTCAAATATGTAATCAACGAAACGTAGACCAAAAACAAATAAAAAATACTTGAGACAATTTTTATCACAAACTAGATTGTATTACGTAGATTTACACATTGATGACGTCATGACTGAAAGTTGAATGTCGTGTAAATTTGATCGGAAAGCATTGTAAACAGATTCAAAATACAAGTATTCTAAGAACCCTAATAAAGTATTTGGGTGTGATTTATTGAAAATGGAACAAAAGAATACTGGGAGAGATGTTAGTTTTATCAAATATTCGCTAAAAGGTATGGAAAATTTGCTTTTATTTCTCGGCCAGGCTTTCCTCTGTCGTTGTTTATGATATAAAATTCCGACTAGAACAACTCTACCCCGTATATATTGAACTTCAAATTTTACATGTATCGATAGTTTGATCAATGCTTAAATTTAAAAGTGCTGCTAGAATCCTGTGTTATGTGTTGTTTTGATGCAACATACCGTTTTCTGTGCAAACCGAATAAAAGTTAGGAAGGTTTTTTGAGAACCGGATGAATAACTATTAAATCAAGGAGAATATAGGATTCTAGCAGCGGTTTTTATAAAATTGAGATGTTTCGCCTTCACTTGATATGTTTATTGTTTTGTGGAAATCGCAGGGTAGTGTTGTTCTATCTCATTTTATGTTAAGAAATATACGTAAGCTATTTATAGCTGTCACGTGATAACTCACCGATGTGGCCGTGATGTACTACATGATTTTATTGCTCTGATTCAATACAGTTTTTTAATCTCACGATTTTTAATATAACAGTCTAAATAAGACGCTTATTTCCCCATATGCTTCCTTAACACCCCCGCGAAATTGATCCCGAAACAAACTACACTGTACGTGACATTAGAATACTAATATATTTACTGATAATCAATTTGTTATCTTAAGGACGTTGTTTACTCAAAGTTTGAGTTCTCAAATCGGATAGTTATAAAGTTCAATGTCATTTGTAAAATTTGTTCTACACCCAAATATATTAAAAAATGAATAATTATTAACATAAAATTCGATATTTCTATTCCATTGTGGAATTAGATTCAAACTCAATTTGGATTTTAGCAAAACAGGGGAAATTCAGACTAAATATTTTAGATTTTGTTTTTCACTGAAATATATTTGGCAATACTATAATATTACAAGTTAAGATTTAATTTGTTAAGCGATAAAATTTTGCATATTTTCTGTTTGTTTTATCTCACTTTTCATTAAGATAAACTATGATACACATTACGAAAATATTAAAAAAGCTTAAAAAAGATAAAAGACACCATGTCTCACAATTTTGATCATTGACCTCATATAAGTTGTATGCAAGCAGAATAAGGTCAATATTATTTGTTTAATACTATAAATGTTTATTAGTATTATCATCATTCATTTTTTTGTTAAATTGATTCAAATATAGGTAGAAATTTGAAAACTGCTAGTGGAAATACGGACTGGAATATTTATGAAAAATGTCAATGAAATCTTAATGCTTTGTATCGATTTAGTGCCACCGCCATTCGTGATATTAAATGATATTAAAGGAGCTCTTCAAGTTCTTACAGGTAGAATTCACTCCGATACCAAGTTGCATGTTTTGAGGCATAATCTGATTTGATACTTTACGGCCAATTAAAGATAACGTTCGGATCTTTTGCGTATGTGTCTGTGCAAATAACATTGTTATTTATAATTATCAAGTTTGATATTTTGTGATAATGGTATTTTTGACAGAGAGTTAAATGTTTCCATGTTGATCATAATGAAAACAAAAATACGTTAAGCCACCCACCTTTTTTAAAAAAAGGAATGGGTACATATACTTAAGAATAATTTTATATAATAGTTATTCTTTTGAAATCATAAACTAATGTCTAATTGTCTTTATAAATAGAAACAAGTGTTGAATTTACGTCATGATCCATACACTTTATATTGCAGAGTTAAAAGTCTCACAGAACATACACTATCATTTCGGTTTTTGTCATTTTGAATCATGGTATTTATAGTTTAATCGCGCTGAACATTTAACATTAAGCTTTACATGTATTCCTTTTTAAAGATATTTTCCAACAGAAATACATTTTTTGGTATCACTGCCTCTTTATGAAAGCTTCATTTTGAGTCGTACATTGTCTTTCAGAAAAGTGCAGTCTTGATCATTTGTCTTTGGATCTGTCGCAAAATATTAAAATCCGGTAGGTATTTTAAGGGTTAACTAAATTTAAAATTTTAACTATTTGATGAAATAATGGTATTTTTTTGTTATTGATATATTTCTTATTGTTTATATAGGTAAACTTTACTTGAATTAAATTAAAAGGTTTTGATTTAGTTTATATCAAAATTGTTAGACACTGTATTCAATAGATAACATATATTCCATAGATAACATAGATGAACTTAAACGATAATCAACCGAGTATTCTTTCTAGCATTGAAAACAGCAATTTACATTTTGAACCAAGACTGATTTGAACAAAAACAAATACTACAAGGGCATTGAGAGATAAAATTTTGATTAATCGGTCTAATAATACTTTTTTAAGGGCATTCATTGCAATAATCTTAAACAACTGCTGTTTTGTTGTTAATTGTGATATTCTGTTTATACACTTAATATAGAAGCAGTACCCTATACTTAGCGTTGAACGCTTAAGAAAATTATCGTTGCATGTAATTTAGACTATTACACCAAAAATCCTTTTATGTCAAGCGAAAATGCGACATACTCAAAGAGACGAGTTGCCTAAATTAACGAGTTTAAGTCAATAAAATATCATCAAAACAGTACTTTTCTATATAATGTTAAAAGTAACAATTGGGCTTGTTTTTTTATTATTAGGCCTGATGGTAACAATGACCGGTTTCTCAGTATCAAAGACTAATACACCTCTAAATGTAAAACGTAAAATAAGTGTAATTATAATCGCATTGTACCTATTCCATAGCTATCTATTGAACATTGATGTGTATTAATATTTTACAGATAAATAAAATAGATTTAAAATAATGATTAAGTGGAGTGTTTATTTCAGTCATGCAGACAAAACTGATAGTACAATTCGTTGGTGTCATCTATAATGCAAATAGGACAGGTAAGCTCATTAAAGAAAAAAATCATAGAGGGCCTGATAGTCGTTGCGATTAAAATATATTGGTGTTGTTAAGAAGAGTTTTGTATAAAGATATCATCTTCGCTAGCCAAGGGTTTTCGGTCCACTCTGCTCCCCATAAACTCTTGGCAGATTTCATTACGAAAACTCGGAGATGCGGTGGCGCTATCTAGCGAGCAACTCGAGTTGCGCCCCTTGTATATTTACATTTTAATCGAATGAAGCAACGGATAATATACACGCTACGGCATAAATACAACTTAAAAACATGTTGACTAGCAAAAATAGGCACATAATTAACGATACTGTTCAATGGGAATGAAGATATAACCTAGAGAAAGCAAGGAATGTTTTATTTATAGGCCTAGTGTTTGTAGAGACCTGTACCGGGAGTGAAAAAGTCGCTATATATAAATGCATTCAAGCCATAAAACCAAGTATCGTTGTCGTAATTATTTTGGACAAAAGAAATTAAATAAAATACAGCATATTGAACAATTGAAACTCTAACTATAAGCAGGGACCTATATACTAACGGGATAGGCAACTTCTTCATTCGCCAAGTTTACTTCCCATACTACGATCACACGAGCCTTGACAAGTTTGTAAATCTCTGTTAAATCCAGTAATATATATCGTTTTTTAAAGTGATCTGGTTAGACCATCCTTGTGGAGATATTGTACTCGAGCACTTGTGCCTCAACTTGTGAAAAGCACCGAATGTTTTACCAAAGATCACACGTGTGTTTCTTTTAAAAGTTTATTTATAAGCGCTTGTTTACAACGCTGCGATTGGATCAGCTACTCGCAACTGCAGCCAATCATTAAACGGAGCTTGTCACCGAGTTTTCGTAATGAGATCTGCCAAGGGTTTACGGGGAGCAGAGTGGACCGAAAACCCTTGGCTAGCGAAGATGAAAGATATAAGAAAATGTGTAAATTTTAAATTAAGCATATTTATAGATTTTTTGTTAAAGTTGAAAGTTTATAGCTTAAAAATTGCTACAACATGGGTTTTTTTTTTATTCTAAATAAAGTATGCTTGGTTCAAAATTAAATTTGCTGGCCTTCTTAATATGACGCTAAATAGGTTTATATTGTGAACACTAAATTTTATAGTTTTCTTTTTAAGTTTCTCAATGAGACTAACAACTGTAATCAGCAAATTTCGCAAAAAAAACATAATACGGAGTCTTGACAAAAATATGCTGGCTTTCACGAAAATGGCGTTAGATAGGCCAAAATAGCAAATTTATAATGGCGGAAAGTAAGATTTTATTATTTTTTCTTACAGTACAGAAAAAGCGTAAGCCAAACAATTTAAATTCAGTTATAACAAACAGTATGAACATGATAAACTCCCTTTTTAGCACTCTCACAATTTAACGCATATAATATAACCACAGAATCACGCATTCTGACGCATATTTCTTTACTCCACCATCACGCATTTTAACGCACTTTTGCTATTGACTGTTAGGCTCCGAAAACACTTAAATGTATTGTTTCATTTATTCAAATATGTTTCATCTGAACAAATATGGAATGCAAATGAAAGATAAATCTAATAAAAGTATTTCATTACATCCCAAAATATGTCCAGATGGCCTGATATGTTTACCTATTTCCCTCTTTTTACAATGTAGCATGCACATCTTATTCCAAAACCCATATTAAAAATTCACTGTTGAAAACAGAAGTAAGATGTTGAGATTGCGAAAAGATCATTGATTTTTAACATTTACGTCGTTCTATGATTTCAAATGTCCTTTGTTTTGATGACGTAGATTTTTAGAATTTAGACACAGATAATAAAACTTTTGTGTATTCAAGTCTGTATACGTATATAAACAATATATGTACATCAGTCTCATGAAAGGGAAATACAATACAATTTTAAAATATAAAATCCCAATAAACAAAGCAAACAGCGCGATGAGATCCTATCAAAATCTTAAAATATGAGGATTATCACGGGTGATTAAGATGAACGAAATCGATTGAATTGAATTGAACAATCACGAGAAATATTTTCATTAATTCAGACAATTGGTGTGAAAGGTCCTTCTTAACTATCTTCATTTTAGCTGGTCTCAAATATCTTGGTACTAGTATCTTAATGAATTTATTTAAAAATCACAAAGATTTAAACCGAAAAAAGTTAATGCTAAACATGATGATATACGGCAAGTAAGGCAAATATTGCTTATTATAATGTTTGCACGGGACGAATTATTTTTTTGATTAATGCATTCTATATTTCTATATTCAATTCTTTTTAACAAAACTTTAGCAGAAAAATTGCCTTTTAATCTTTTATAGACATTTAACAAGTACATTACACAGCTATGGGCATATTAACACACCCATAATTGTTCATATATGTAAGTGTGGAAAAAAGTATGCTCCTTTCAATATTCTGTAGGTCCCCCAACATATTTCATGTATATTTCCTGTTCAATACTATCATTAATTGTTTGGGTCTTGTGGTTAACTTTTTTTAAAGTGGTGCAATGCATCCTTTCCACCAACTGTCGTGATATATACTCAAAATTCAAAAATATTGATTTAAAAATATATAAGATTGGTGCTTCTATACATTTTATGTAAAAATCATGTATTATAATATCCTCTGTATTACTTTTATTGTGTATTTCCAAATTTGTAATGCATAAATCTAATTCCTCATAGCATTTATATCTTTTTAAACATTATTTTTACATCACTTGTCTGGTAGACATTCTCAAAAAGGGCCTAAAAATGTTTTAAAAAGTCGTCAGCAATTACATCATTAGCTAGCTCTTTCTTGTTCTTAAAGCTGAACACCGCTCGTAAATACGCACTGTCCGCCATATATCTCTTTCATCACTGCTGCAACCCCTGTATAAGGCACATACCTCTAAACAGTTCAAAGTACTTCGCTGTAGTGGTCTTTCCTGCGTGGACGTACATCTCGCCTCGCCGTTCAATTCGGTCGCGATGAAATTATCAAGTTTTACGCACTTTTTTTCAAGCCAGGAGAATACTGACATCAAATAAATTGGTCAATGCATTATTTACAAACAGAATATGCACATAGAATAAAAAAATAATGCATAAAATTCAAAGACCACGAAATGAATACTAATCGTGTTCCATCAACTTGTTTGTCAGAAGCTTGCCTCGTTTTAGAAATTGTTCATACGTAGAGCGTGTCCTTGCGTATCGAATCAACTGAGAGTCAAGCTCATAACCGCTTAGTTACAGGGTTTTGTGCTAAATATTAAGATTAAGCCAGTCAGATACATTTGAGTTCTAAAACTGAAGTTTTAAAAGATTTTCTATGACCTTCACATTTAGCTTTGAAAAATGGTTAAAGGGCGCTGCACACCTATTAAACAAAAGATCTGATAATGTAAAGTATATATTTCCAACAACCGAAATAAATTAGAACTACATTACTTATATTGGATACCAAAACGTCATAAAAATCCTTACAAACAAAGATGCATAGAGAGTTTAAGTAAATGGTCTACCAATCCTCCTTCTGTACTACTTACTTAAATATTAACTGCAATAAAGGACAAAATTCAAGAGTACAGTATATTCAGAAAGCGGTGTAAATCAGATAAGGATACTAAAAACATCTTAAGGAATGAAACAAAGACAATAACAAACGATCAAAACTGTTAAAAAAATTGAAATCACAAAGTCCTGGCTTTTCGACATCGTTGAAAGATGTTTTGTTTTCAATAAACATGGACCTCGCAAAATTACTTACGTTGTCATCGGTCATTTACAAAACTATTTAGACAAAAAACAGTTAGAATGCGTAACCAAGTACTCTGAAGATGATATAAAAATATGTATACATTTCTGATTGACAATTTTTTTGTAGTTTTTTGAAATTAGGTCTTTCAACAATCAGTTGGAATTCCCATTGGTACCTATTGCGTTCCATTGTTAGTAAACCTATTTGATATTCAAATGAACGGACTTCATTCAAACACTTGTGCATGAAAAAAAACACACACACGAAATCACTCGCTGTGGCCTTTAACTCGACATAAAGGTATATAAACTACGTATATCAGTTATAAAATATTACTTCCATTCTTACATCCAAGTGAATTTAAAATAAAGAGACCATTGAGTCTGAGTCATCTGTTTCATTTTTAGATATTTTGTTAGAAAAATACATTATTGGTTACCTAACAAAAAAACTTTATGATAAACGTGATGACTTAAATTTTTCTATTGTCAACCTTTCATACTCATTTAGGAATATACGTTCATCACTTGTATATGGAGTTTTTGTTTTTCAGTTGATTCGAACCTCAAGGGCATGCTTTGCGTATAAAAAAATTCTAGAGCGGGCAAGCTACTGACAAACAAGGTTGATAAGAGAAGATTATCAACAGTCTCTATTAGAGATATCATTTCGTACGTTATATGAACAATACGATCTTGTCAGCAAGTACAACCTTCCACTAACTCAAATGCTGATTGACGGTTTTTAAGGTCTTCCGTTTCCAACGGAAGACCTTATAGTTTTCGTACTGTTTCTTATTAAGGTCTTCCGTTTCCAGCGGAAGACCTTATTGTTTTCGAACTGTTTATTTGGAAGTTATATTATAGTTAAGGTCTTCTGTTTTCAACGGAAGACCTTGTACTGATTCTGTTGGTAATTCTTTTTTTTTTCTTTTTTTTCTTCTAGACGTTTTTTAAACTCAAATATCTCTCTTGTTTGTTGTCCTATTACGTTCAAATTTTCAGGGTACATTGCAAATTACAAATTCTCAACATCAACTGAAAATCATTGAAATCATCACTTCCGGTGCCGAGTTATTCCCCTTTTTCAAAAAAAAATATAGGCATTCCTGTGCACGCAAAGGCTCTGAAACCATCGATGGCATGTGTTTCAAAGTCATAAATCTTGAAAATAGATACTTTGAACGTTGTCCTCCGAGTTTCGTTTTTACGATTTTTCTCATTTAAAGTTTCAAAAAATTAATTTAAATTTTATGTTTTATTTTATGTTTTAAAAAATGCTGATTTTTGGTCGTGTTTTTGTCTCGTAACTTTTTAGTTTAAATTTTTTTTCTGAACATATAGAGAACAAAAAATGTGCAAATTATCAAGGGCTTTCACTTAACACCACTGAAGAAGGGCTGGCCCCTTAAATTAGGGGCCTAGAGCCCTTAAAGGTCTTCGCTTTATAACTCAAAAATGGTTTATATTTTGATATAGCTGTCGCTGGAAAAGTTGTTTATGATGATGTTAATAATGTCGTTACAAAATTATTTTGTACCGGTATTGCGTAATATGAGTGTAAAGAGCTTGTCTTGTTAACACGTACCTGTTTTCATTTTGCAAGTAAACGAATAGTCTTTGTGCGCACAAATGACATAAATTAACAACTGAAAGTGTACCAGGTTATACGGGATGCTTTAATTCATTAGAGAATTTTTTTTTAAAGTATATATGTTTTTCTTACAGCTTTATTTTTAGTCATTTCTGTTTAGGCCTTCTAGTGGAGAATCCTTAAGAAAACGAGAACGAGAAAATATAAACAATCTTTTTCTTTTCTATAAAATACATGCACTGGATTAAAAAAAAATAACTTATATGAAATATATTTTAGTCATTTTACTGCAAGCATTTCAAATCTACCTGGATTCTTAGTTGTGTGTGTCATTACGTAACGCATTCCTCGCCCGCGGCCGAGGAGATCGGTCGCGGCCGGACTACCTAGCGGTCAGCGGCTATCTAATACTCAAGATCTGCATCTTATTTGTATGGGTTTGTTTAGCCGTAAACACAAAGAATTGTTTGAATTTTGATTTCATATAAAAGTATATTCATCTTAAATTAATTAAGT
The DNA here is from genome assembly GCA_016163765.1 of Magallana hongkongensis. Taxonomy (NCBI): domain Eukaryota; kingdom Metazoa; phylum Mollusca; class Bivalvia; order Ostreida; family Ostreidae; genus Magallana; species Magallana hongkongensis. Next base: position 13,854,191 of record WFKH01011926.1, on the reverse strand, counting down.
GTAATTGATAGAGTGTTTAAGAAATATAAAAGCAATATTATTTTCAATCTGAAACATCGTTAGACATATATCAATTGTGGGTATCTAAGTATAAAAAAAATAATACCTATGTAATGCATTTTAATCATTATCAAATCTACAGTATGTTCCTGGGTTCTGAGCTGTGTGTGTCATTAAGTAACTCACCCCTTGCCCGCGGCCGAGGAGATCGGTCGCGGCTGGACTACCTAGCAGCCGTGATCTACATACACAAGACTCGCGTCTTGCATACATGGTTTTATTTAACCGCAAACACAAAGAATTGTTTGATTGTCGATTACACATACTTAAATTGATTTAAACGATAGAGTGTAAATTAAGAATTAGTAAAAGATTTATTATTCCGATCTGAAGCATAGTCAGACATAGATCAGTGGTGGGTTTGTAAGTCTAAAATGTTCTAAAAACTACAGAAATAATGTTTGAGATCAACAACAAAAAAGATTAACCTGTTAATGATGAAATCTGTTTTAGCTTCATAATTCAAAAATAATAGATATGTTGGTTATGTTCTCTTTATAAAAGGTGTTCTTTGATATCTTGTCGATGTCATAAAAATAGTTATATTGTTTAAAGTAAAACATTTATAAAACTGCAAACTTTTAAACCAAACACGGCCACTGGGATTTGTGTATACATTTACATAATCAATCCCTTGCATATCCCGCGCGAGTGGACAAGAGATCAAGAGATATGCGGTAGTCTAGCTAATACACACGTCAAGCTTCGTGTGCATGTTTATTGATTAAATTCTATACAACGCCGACATTTTGACTGTTTCATGTGAAATCGACTAGCGTTTCAACTTAAGGATTAAAATATTTACTCATGATTATCTCCGTTAATTACTGCTGAGACTGTGAAGCATTCACAGGACAGATTTCAACACTTTTTAGACGATATTCACACCCTGCTAGATCAACCTGTCTTATGAATTAATATTTGGCGAACACAAATTAGTATATAAGTGTATAAAGTATTATAAGTATTCTCACTTATAAGTTGTACAGAGAGAGAGAGAGAGAGAGAGAGAGAGAGAGAGCAAAATAGAATTTGAATGCATTTATTGAACAGGAACCAAAATGGAGATTTTTTTTTTAAAAAAATACTCTCCAAGCGTTTATTGTAAGGCAGTTTAAAACCAAAGCTCCGTGTTGCAATGTTACATGTATGTGAGAGGGGCTCGCACGATAAAAAAATCCTCGCTGATCGATGTCCGGAATTGAAGGATTCAGTGATTATTTTAGGTACATATTCACGTGAATTTTTAAAAAAAATATGTTTAATTCACCCTGTATTGTTATAGATAGTTTTGAATTCTTTGAATTACAAAACTTTAATGTAACATTTAGATTCAGGCCCTAAAATAGAAACGGTAAGATGATAGCTTTTGTAGTTTTTCTGTATGGTCGTTTGATTCTTTGTAGAAGCAAACTCATTGCAATTACTGTTTTTATATCTTTCATTTTCGTGGGAACATGTGTGAATTTTATATAAGTTTTGTTGATGTTTGAAGAGTAATAGATATGTTATTAAACAATTGTTTAGATTCGGGCAGTTGTAGAAGATCGAGTAGTGGTCATACAGTTAAAAATGCTACAAATCCGTAGATTGCGGAGATTTTTATCCGTGCGATCTTTACAAGTCGAACTTTTGCGTATGCGGTGCACGCGCACTCGAATTGTTGATATATATATTTTTTTACCAAATCGTTTTGGTGTGTGTGTATGTTGTCTGATCGGCGCGCGTTTACTTCTTCTGCAAAATGAGCGCACGGAGGTCGCGTAATTTATGTACAACACGGGATCAACTACAAGTTTACAATTTTTAAAAATTTTAACTAAACAAAATCACATAGTCATGGAGTCCCGTGATCCTTAAGGATATGGCATGATAAATACGATGTCATTCGCGGTTCCAGGATTTTCCCCCGGACGCTTAAGGAGTGGGGGAGGGGGGGGGTCCGTGGGATAATGTTGTTTGCCAGTGGGTGTCCAATGCATACATGTATATATGATTAGTAATTTTACTAGGTCCATTTAATAAGTTTGTTTGAATTTTCCAGTTACCCACCCACCCGCCCCCTCTAGATCCGCGCATTGTCGTCAACCAGTACTAAACATCGCAGAAAATTTGAACAGTTATTCAAATATGTTCAGGATCAGTGTACAAGCTACATTTACGTAGATAAATTGTGACCACATATTTTCTAAACAGATTATTACTGGCAATGGATACTTTCCTAATATACAAATGCAGCATTATACGTTATGTATGAAATAACAATTCAAAAATACGTTTATCCAAGTCGTTTGTAACTCGGGTACTTGTGGACAAAACACTTGGTTAATCCCCCTTTTTACATGACAATAGGTACTAATCATAATTTATAGTCATAATATCTATTCATATACATGTATAACTAGGGTCGACATCCCATTCTGATGGCGCCGAATAATGATGAGTATGGTTACTTTTCCACAAGTAAAATTTCTCTGTAATAGGGTCTGTGTACATTTAACTTACTTACATGAACTTCTAATACTTTATCCATAAAGTGCCTTTGAAAAAAGAGTGTGTAGTGACCTCAAACCAAGTTTCTAGGTAAAAGGGTGGAGGTCAGGTGTCCAGACCATATATTCATACGTCAAGGATGTACAGTGAACTTGAATCAAGATATCGATAATTTTTAAATGTCATGGTTATATCACAGACCACTGTGTAAAGTTTCAATAAATTCTTAGTCAAAATTTAAGATTTACAAAGTTGCATGCAAAGCTTTCTATTCTTATGCCAATAATTTAAGTGACCGGGTTTTTTTAGAGGGACACCATTTAAATGATGTTAGGTACATTACAGTATTTTTTGTTTTAAGGGCATCAATTAACTAAAGTGTCTATGTACAGAGTCAATATCATAGCACTGTAAACATTGTAGTCTGGATCGTGTGTTCTCTCTCCTGGCAAAAATATAGATCATGGCAAACAGTACTTGTGGTTTATAAGTGTGTAGTGACCATAAACTTAGTTTATAATTCAAAGGTCAAAATCATAACAGACATCAGTGAAACAGATGTCTATTCTATGCTGTCTCCTTCATTTGTCAAATCCAGTTTTAGTTTCACCAGAAAAAGTAAGGGTTGTGCTGCGACCTTGAACTATTTTCTTCAGTGAATAGTTACGCAACGTGATTTTCACTGTCTCATCCTTTTAAAAAGCAGGGCTATCTGAGAAGTTCAAGATCCCAATGATGTACATGTATAGTAACTGTTCTGAAATGCAATGAACAGAAAATAAATCAAAAATAGGATCTAAAATATTTTGATCGGCCAATCTCTTTGCGGAGAAAAATTTATTATTACAAATATGGCATTTGCTGTTAAGCAGTTGCTGATAAATTCTTCTTACATGTATTTTGCACACATTTTAATAATTAATACGCTGTCAAATATATTAAGAAGAGAAACCATGTGTTTTTACTTGACTGAATTATTTCTGGATTAGAATTGCTGTCCTCTTCAATAAGGGGCTGATACATGCCATCCATTTACTCATTTATAAGCATTAAGCACTAGTAATATAACATCATGACTATTATCGTATTGACAATCATTTTTCGACACAAAGATGCAACGGAAGACCTCCTCTTTGCTTTGCAACGAGCTCGGCTCTAGTTTTCGTACTGTTTCTTATTAAGGTCTTCCGTTTTCAGCGGAAGACCTTATTGTTTTCGAACTGTTTATTAAGGAATTCCGTTTCCAGCGGAAGACCTTATAGTCTTCGTACTGTTTCTTATTATTATTATTATTATTATTATTAATAGGGTCTTCCGTCTTCAGCGGAAGACCCTTTTATTATTCTATTGTTTCTATTTCACTTTTCTTATAATTAAGGTCTTCCGTTTACAACGGAAGACCTTATTGTTTTTCTTCTGTTTTTTTTCTTTATTCTTCTTCTCCTTTTTTTCTTACCGATTTTGTGTCAGCGATTACTCGGAAACTGTTTGATCGATTTAAAAAAAAAATTCAAATCTCATTGATATTAGTCTAAATCTTATCGGAAATTTTTTTGGTTGATGATGTCATTTCCGTTTTTGAGATATCGACGTTTTCTTGATTTTCAGAGTGTCGGCTTGTCCAAGAGTGTTCTCAAAAACTATAAAAGATATTGAATTCAAAATTTCAGGAATGATAGACAAAAGATTGTAGATATGTATTAAGGCATTACTCATTTTCAGGCACAAAAGGCACCGAAGCTCGGTAGGGCTCGAAAAATGAGATTAAAAAAGCGTTGTAATTTTGCATGGTTTTCTTAATTTATCTTTTATCTCACAAATATTTTGTTAAAACATGTAGAAAAAAAATATTTACAAGATGTTTTGTTTGACATAAAAAAAGGGGGCTGGCCCCTCAAATTAGGGGACTAGAACCCTTGAAAGTTTTCACTTTATAACTCAAAAGCGGTTAAGATTTCGATATGGCTGTCGCTACAAAAGTTGTTCAATATGATCTTTTTAATGTCGTAACAATAATATTTCGTTCGGGTATTGCATAATATGAACGTAAAAAGCTAGACTTGTTGCCATGTATTTGTGTTTTATTTGGCAAATAAACGGGGTATTTGTGCGTGTAAGTGACATAAAGTGTACCAGCTTACATACGGAAAGTGGTTAAACAGTTTAATTCTTTTCTAGTGAAACACATTATGGATAAAAGAACTGCTTCTATGCAATGCATTTGAGTCGCATTTAAAATCTAGCTGGATTCCGAGCTGTGTATGTAAGCAATTATACATATCCGATCACTTGCCCGCGACCGGGGAAATAGGTCGCGACTGGAACTAGCGAGCGGTCTATCGTTATCCAGTACACAAGATTTGCGTCTTGCTGTAATGCACACATGGGTTTATTTATGTAGCTGCAAACACAAAGAATTCCGATTTTAACGATATTAAAGAGTAAATGAAAAAAGATTATACCTTTACCTACGAAGTAATGCTGTTTTAGTCTTGTAATTTAAAAAAAAATAGATATTATAACTGTCATTGAATAAAGGTGTTTTTTGTGATCTTGTCTATATCATAAAATAGTTTGATTGTTGGCAAAATAAATTCAGTTATCAAACTGCAAACATTTTAAAGCCACCACGTTGAGTGTACATTTACATAACACATCTTTTGCACAGGGCCGAAAAGATGCCGCGCTAGTGGACAACCGATTCGCTGTAGTTTAGGACACAGGCTTCTCGTGTTTCTACGTTATCACACTTTTGAATGTTCATTGATTCTTTGTTAAATTATTTTCATTTTCAATTATATTGGTTAAAGATGCATCAAACCATTGATTTAAATCATAGTGCGTAAAATAAAAAAAACTCTGCCATCAATGAATATAATACAACGATTTACAGTCGAGTACGAGTTGAAATGTAAATACATTCACCTGTGTCTATTTCTTACATTTTGCTGCTGATAATTTAATGCATTACACTACCCATTTCAACAAAATATAGGCGATATTCACAACATGATTATTCCAACACACTCATCTTAAGTATCTGTAATCTGTGATAATTCCTTTGGCTTACAAAATATTAGAATTTTTTTATGAGTTATTAGAGAGAGCTTAAGTGGTACAATGTTGCATGCTTGCGGTAGGTGTGGGCACGATTAAACTAACCATTGCCCGCTTACACGAAAGGAATTGAAGGAATCAGTGATTATTTCTTAATTTACCAATGAATTTTTAAACAAGTTGAAGTTTTATTTACATTCAGGCCGTAAAAGAATAATGGTCACGCTATTGGTTTAATCTCTTCTGAATGGTAGTCTGATTCATTAAAAAGCATACTCATTGCTGATTTTATTCTTTCATTTATTTAAATTTTATTTTTTGTTATTGATTATGAAAGAATATATGAGTTTATTTACATTCGGTGAGTAAAAGTTTTGATTGGATTCGGACAGTTGAAGATCGAGTAGAGGACACATAGTTCAAGATACTATTTAGTAGATTAGGGAAATTTTCAAATCGAATGGACTTTGCATATGCAGGCACACTCGAATAGTTAATACATAAATTATATATATTTTAATAAAACGTCTGTATGCTGTATTATGTATTTGTCGGCAATCGCGTAAAGAACGTTCTGTATAATACAACACCTGATTGGAGTACATGCTTATAAATATATTTTTTAAAAAGTTAAAGTTTAACTAAGCGAAACTGTAGAGGTCATGGAGTCAATAAGCAAATCAAATTTGCCAATTAGGCAATAGCAATTATCCAATGCCTATGATTAATAATTTTACAAGGTGAATTAAGTACATGTAAATATGAATTTTAAAGCACTCCCCACCCCCTTGTTAAGAGCTTCCGTTTCCTGCATTCTTTTCTTTTATTAACGATTTTTATGCACGCATTTTCTCGGAAATGGCTCAAATTTTGTTAAACTCCCCCGATAAGAAAATGAAAGGATGACCCCTAAAATTTCTTTCCCAAATATATATTAAGAACGGTCTCAAATTTCAAACACTGGTTGAATAACATATAACTTATTTTGTGCAAATTATATGCGCATGAAATGACAATTTTCCTGTAACTTATCAAAAATTACACTTTGTGAAATCTAAAAATTTCTGAATTTTTCATTAAAATTAATAATTTTAGACGGCCCATGCAGTAAGTTTTTCTAGCCGAGTCTTTCGTTCAACAGCGCATCGATTGTGAACATTTAAGCGTGGTTTACAACAAGAGGGTGAAACAACCGCGCATTTTGACAGATTTGGCTACAAAGAGTTTATAAGAGATGGATACAAAACACAAGTGCGATTATATCTTGTAGGATATAAACATAATAAATCTACGTTTACCATAAATACAACATTTTATCATAAGAATATTTTAACATTTAGATCCGCCGAATATTTCCATTTCCCTTCATTGTTTGGTGCCTGATTTGAAATAACGTTTCGAGGTATACCAAGTGGAGAAATTTTCATAAACTGCATGTTCCGATTTGTCGGCCATTACAGTATCAAAAAATGTTCCATGCAAACCAAATGAATGATCTTACAATGTTATAGACGTATTTAAACAGAATTGCTCTCCTTTCAACGTTAGAAATATTCAAAGTAAATAAAAATAAATTTTGGGGCATACAAAACCCCCCAAAAATACATCATGGGAATGTTTAGAAAAGATAACCGTTTGGTTTCATCCTCCGAATGATTGGGTTTATTCATCCTGCATGTTTTGCATCTATTATAAACAACGTAAACTTCGAAACTATTAATGAACAAATGTACACTGCTTTAATTTTGTTCTTTTAAATCGTCATGCTGTATATTTTATTTGTTATAATAGATCATATAAAATGGACAGATGTCAAAGTCGTTAAACAATCATACTACCTTCGACGTAAGGGGCCAGTTTAAACACGTGGCGAAATAACGCGAAACCCTTTTATGTCGTTTATTTTGTAAATAAATTTGTTCATTGTACAGCAAAACTTGTCTAATCCGGCGGAGGGTGGTTTTAAAAAAATGTCCGGATTAGGCAACATCCGGTTTAGAGGACATTGTTGCAAATTAATTATAGTATTTAATGCAGTAGGTCTTGATCGTGTATTCTTGCAAAATTTTCAATTCTTCTGAAATATATTAGATTTCATCGATCTTATTTACGGTACCAATTTTCATTTTCATTTTTTTTTTTGGGGGGGGGGGGAAACAATAAATCCATAATGGAATACATACGATGGAAACACTTTTTCAATCAAATCATCGTTTTTGATAATTTTTCAAACATCCGATTAACCTGAAAAGTGCATGCTTAACCGGAAATTGATAAACAAACATTAACAAGTCAACAAGTGGCTGAAATACCTAATGGCGAGAACTGTTTTGATGCAGGGAACGATGGATAATTATTAATATAAACTAGACTCTTGTTGCTATAGCAACAAAAAGGTCTTCCGTTTCTCATGTATAAATCTGTAAAAAAAAACGCATTTCTCTTGTAAAAAGAAAAAGGATATATTCGATACTGTGATGGAATCTTTCAGTAACTTTTTCTATGTGAAACAAAACAAAACGAGAAAAAGTCATTTTTGAAATTTGCTCTGACGACCGGAAGTTACGCCGGATCAACCGGAACATAAACATATCTTCATACATTGTTCAATTTTCCCTCAAAGTTTGGATGCTTAAGCATTTGTCAGTTATGAGATCTCGTTGAGAAAAGGTTTATTGTCTCGGGACAGGAAACGGACAAATAGAATAGATTAATGAAAAAATGTGAATATATCTTAAAAATTTCACTCTCGTACACTACTGTTTATCAAGCATACTGAAACAGTGTGAAAAAAACCAGTTAAACCTATCAACAATGTCATTTGTTTGAACCCTTCCGGTGAGGACCGGAAGTGACGGCTGACAGAATGTAACACGTTAAACACATCTTCTATCAAATTTCTATCACCTATGTAAGTTTTGTGTCTTGATCACTAACAGTTTCTGATTAACGGCGAGTACACAATTTAGTATAAAAAACCTACTTGAGATATTTGAAATATATCTCACCGGAAATAAATCTTTTTTGTTTATTAAACATCGCATAAACGACTTATAAAAAGATCCATACTAAAATAATCATTCTATGTAAAATAACTACAAAAGGTTAAAAAAAAAAGTAATTTTTGAAGTGCTTCCGGTGACGACCGGAAGTTACGCCGAACAAAACAAAATAGTGTTAACACATCTACATATATAGGTCTATCATCCTGCAAAGTTTGATTGTTCAAGTCATTACCATATTTGAGATCTCCAGGAGTCAAGTTTTTTGTTTTCGGACAGGAAACGGACAAACGGAAGTAGTCGGTGAAAATTAAAAGTTAGTAGTTCTTATGCATTTGACAACTGGGTTTTATTGCCTATCACTTTCTCTAAAATTGAAAAAGAAAATCAATTAAACTTATAAACAGCTTGATTTGTTTGAACTCCTCCGGTGTGGACCGGAAGTGACGGCCGACAAAATAAAAGCAGTTAAACACATCTTCATTCAAATGTCTATCATCCATAAAAGTTTCGTGCCTTGATCACTTAAACTTTTTGAGATCTCGCGGATATAAAATTTATTTTTAGAAAGCTACCTGAGATATTTGAGATATCTCACCGGAAGTGGAATTTTTCTGTTGATTGAACATCGCTTAGATGACATATAAAAAGATTTATACTTATATATTCATTCTATGTAAATTATATTAAATACGTAAAAGAATTATTTTTTAAGTGCTTCCCGTGACGACCGGAAGTTACGACGAACAAAACAAAATAGTTTAAACACATCTACACATATAGGTCTATCATCCCTCAAAGTTTGGATGTTCAAGTCTTTATCGTTTCTGAGATCTCATTGACCATAGCTTTTTGCCGCGGGACAGGAAACGAACGACAGGAAGTGAATTTTGAGAAAATGAAAAAAACGCCTCGAGATATTACCATTCTCTATCAATCCTGAAAATTTCAAGAAAATCTATCCAGCCATCTCTGAGAAATCTTGTGGACAAAAAAAGGGGAAAAAAATAATAATAATAATAACTAGACTCTTGTTGCTATAGCAACAAAAAGGTCTTCCGTTCCTCATGTATTAATCTGAAAAAAAAATTCATTTCTCTCGTAAAACGAAAATGTATATAATTTATACTGTGATGGAAATTCCCAGTAATTATTTCTATGTAAAATAAAGCAAAATGACAAAAGTCAATTTTTGAGTACTTTCTGTGACGACCGGAAAATACGCCGGATCAGACAAAACATAGTAAACATATCTTCATACATTGTTCTGTCTTTCCTCAAAGTTTGGATGTTCAAGTTTTTTTTAGTTAGGAGACCTCGCTGAGAAAAGGTTTTTGTCTCAGGACCGGAAACGGACAAACGGAAGTGATTAAGGAAATTAAAAGTAGATATTTTTAGTACATTTACCTACGGTACGTTACTGTTCATCTCACTGAGTGAATTGTTTAAAAAAAATCTAAACTTTAAAAAAAAAACTTCATTTTGCTTCAACGCTTTGAGTGAGAACCGGAAGTGACGGACGACCAAATGAAACCCATTAAACACATGTTCAATCAAATGTCTATCATCTATATAAGTTTTGTATCTTGGTCTCTTACAGTTTCTGAGATCTCCGGGTACAAAACTTTTATAAAAGAAAACTACCTGAGATATTTGAGATGTCACACCGGAAGAAGAATTTTTTTCGTTTATTTATCCATGTATTATAATTATATATGAAATTTCTATTGCTAAAATGTTACTTCCATGCCAAATAACCAAAATATTTTTTAATTATCAAATTTTGGTGTACATCCTGTGACGACCGGAAGTTACGCCGGATAAAACAAAATAGTGTAAACACATGTTCATACATAGGTCTATCATCCCACAAAGTTTGGTTGTTCAAGTCGTTACCGTTTTTGAAATCTCCTCGAAATAAGTCTTTTTGTCTCGGGACAGGAAACGGACAAACGGAAGTCCTCAATGAAAAATTAAGTTATTATTTTTTGTGTACTTGCCCATCGCACATTGTTGTTTTCGAGCTAACTAATACTATCAAAGGAAAACAGTTAAACTTATAAACAGCTTGATTTGTTTCAACTCTTCCGGTGTGGACCGGAAGTGACGGTTGACAAAATAAAACCAGTTAAACACATCTTCAATCAAATATCTATCATCCATGAAAGTTTCGTGTCTTCATCACTCATAGTTTTTGAGATCTCGGGGGAACAAAATTTGTTATAAAAAAGTTACTTGAGATAATTGAGATATCTCACCGGAAGTAGAATGTTTTTGTTTATATATCATCGCTTAGATGACATATGTAAGGATTTATACTATCAGATTCATTTTATTAAAGAAAAAGTTTAATACATAAATAAAATAATTTTTTAAGTACTTCCGGTGACGACCGGAAGTTACGACGAACAAAACAAAATAGTTTAAACACATCTACAACTATAGGTCTACCATCCCACAAAGTCTGGATGTTCAAGTGTTTGTCGTTTTTGAGATCTCGAGGGAACAAGGTTTTTTGACGCGGGACAGGAAACGGACGACCGGAAATAAATTTTGAAAAAATGAAAAAAAAAAACCTCGAGATATTATCATTTTCTATCATCCCTGAAAATTTCAGAGAAATCTATCCACTCATCTCTGAGAAATTCTGCCGACAAAAAAGGGGGAAAAAAAAGAATAATAATAATAAGAAAGAAAGAAAGAAAAAACACTACAATCACTATAAGGTCTTCCGTTGGAAACGGAAGACCTTAATAAACATTACAATCACTATAAGGTCTTCCGTTGGAAACGGAAGACCTTAATGAGAATTTTATTAAAAAAATTAAGCATTTTGACAGAATAATATGCAACTCTGTACGTGTAGCCATACAACGGGGAAAACAAACGATATCGGCAGTCTTACTCCCGCAGTATCCTGAATCACTGCCTGAAAAAAAAATGGGGTGAACTATAATCTAATTATCTAATTTTGGCAAAAATGCGTATTCATTTATAACAAGACTTAACGGTATAAACTGATATGAGTTGCTAGTTTGGATGAAAAAATGACAATAACAAACCGTCAAAATATATATTCACAGGTGTTTAAATCAATAGCAACGACAGAGAAATTGGTCGATAATTGAGTATTAATTATCTCGCAGAAGGCCGATCGATCGATAAGTGGCCGGACTACGAAAGATAACTCTCACTAATTATAAGCAGTCGGGTTTTTTTCATCGCGGCCGGATTACAGAATAGACAGGATCCGGATTGCACAACATTTTAAAAACAAAAATGATAGGAAAATGTCAAGGGGCTGAATAATGTCGAAGGATTGAACAGCATGCCGGAATACACAACATCCGGATTCAACAAGTTTCAACATGTACATTATTTTTTCATTGAAATATGGCTTAATTGAACGAGAAAACTACTGCAACGTATACTTAGCATAACCATCGTTTAAAAGCGTACAATTATTTTATTGAAAATCGGACCAAGCAGCTTTAACATTAAGATTTACATGTGTAAGACACTTTATTTGTCATGTGCATGATCCTGTGCATGAATTATTTTCAATACCTGTTTATTCTCCAAAATGATCTCCAATTCCATTTACAACTGTTGTCATTCAAAATCACGTGAGGTAAACAAAATTTCAAATTTTGAGTCAATCTCAACTGCTATGTATCCAAGGAATCTATTGATTTAATCATGTGTTACGTAATTAGGTAATTAAGTTTTTAGGAGTCAAATGTCCAAAATTTTGATCACCCATATATCATTGGATATTTGACCTTTCATTTGATATCAAGAAAAGGGGGCTTGCCTCTTAAATTAGGGGACCAGAGGGTTCTTAAGTCTTTTATCTATAGCTCTTTACTGAGAGATATTTTGTGAAAGGTCATCAAAGCAGATATGTTATCTTACAGTTATGTATCATAGAAATGTAATGATTTTATCATGCGTTACGTAATAAGAGGTTTTCAGAGGTCAAATGTCCGAAAAATTAATCACCTATATATCAGAAAGAAAAAAATCTTTGGAAATGCAGTGTAGAAGAAGATATGCTCAAAATGATGTACTAAACAATATGCACCCTTCAAAATGTCGTTAAACGGCCCTAATAAGGAGATAAGGGATTGGCAACAAAAAAGTTCTTTTCAATATATATCTCAGAAACGGTAATGAATTTCCTAAGACTTGTTGAACACAATGTGTTTAAAATTAAACAACGTTTCATTTGATATTAAGAAAAAGGGGCTGACCCCTCAAATTAGGGGACCAGAGGGCTCTAAAGTCTTTTATCTGTAGCCCTTTACTGAGAGATATTTTGTGAAATGTCATAAAAGCAGATATGCTATCTTACCGTTATGTATCCAAGCAATGTAATGATTTTATCATGTGTTACCTAATTAGGTGTTTTAAGAGGTCAAATGTCCGAACAATTAATCACCCATATATCAGAAAGGAAAAATCTTTTGAAATGCGGTATAGAAGAAAATATGCTCAAAATGATGTACTAAACAATATGCACCCTTCAAAATTTCCTTAAACGGCCCCTTTAAGGGGATAATGGATCAACCCCTAAAACATTTTTTCCCATATATTTCATGAACAGTAAGGAATTTCCAAAGACTTGTTGAACAAAATATGTTTAAAATTAAAAGACATCAAGAAAAAGGGACTGACTCCTCAAAATAGGGATCAAGATGGGCCTAAAGTCTTTTATCTATATAGTCATATACTGAGAGAGGTTTTGTAATAGATTGTGAAAGCAAAATTAGGTATAATACGTTTATATATCCTAACAATATAATGATTTCCTCATGCGTTACTTTACTAGGGTTTTTAGGAGCCACAGGTAAACATGTTTAATCTTTTCTATCTCAATTGGAAGAAATGCAAGTATTTAAAAAATCAACGTAAGAGAACTAATAAAAACCATTACAGGAAAGCATTAGTACTCAACTCCTATTTCCAGATCATGTTTTGTTGTCGAAAATTAAAGTCGATGACGTCATATCACCTTCTAAAAATCGGACGGAAGACCTCCTCGTTGCTCGCAACGAGATCGTGTCTAGTTTTTTTCTAATTTTTTGCGTAGATTTACAATTTGGTCTAAAAACTGAAGGGTTTTATCTCATCTACTCAAAAGTTGGACGGAAGACCCACTTGTTGCTCGCAACGAGAACGGAAGACCTTATAGTTTTCGTACGGTTTCTTATTATTAAGGTCTTCCGTTTCCAACGGAAGACCTTACTGTTATTGATTTGTTTCTTTTTTTTCTATTATTATTATTTTTTTTTGTCACGTTTTCTCAAAGATGCTTCAGACGATTTTAATGAAATTTTCAGATCTTATTAATGATAAAATTTGTAAGAAATTTACACGTCCCTTTTTTAGTCGTCACTTTCGGTACCGATATATTAAATATTTTATATTTTGCTTGTTCACAAATTTTCTCAAAAAGTATCAAGGGTAGAACTTTTAAGAAATTTTAAGGGATGGTAGAAAGTCATCCGCCGCAGTGCCCTTCACATATCCAAACGTCCGCCGTTACTTTCGGTCGTCACCGGAAGGAAATGAAAAACCTTAATTTTTCAATATTTTGGACTTAAAATTTTTTTGTTTGTATTCGATAGAGACGTCTTTAATACTTAAGAATATGTAATTTGTTTTGAGATCGATCCACGCATTCTCGGGATTTTAGGGTCCAAAGTCATGAAGCGAGAGTCCGTGTAGCTCAGTCGTTAGAGTGGTGGACTTGTTCCCCGGGTTCAGTCTCCGAGTGCCGAATATTTTATCTTCCTTAATTGTGAAAAGATTTATGATTTTTTATTATAAATGATAGATTTTACTTATTTCCAACTTAATTTTATAAAAAATCACAATAATAGCGACTTTTTAGATATAATTTAAGTATAAATACATGTCTATTGAAATTCGTATAGAGGGTTAAATGGAATTTGATGAAGTGTTAAGAAATAATAGAAAAGAACAACTATCCCTATATTCTACTTTAAGGTGCACTCAAATTGAAGACCTCTCGTTGCTCGCAACGAGTGTCTAGTTAAGGTCTTCCGTTTTCAACGGAAGACATTATTGTTTTTGCTTTGTTTCTTTTCCTCTATTATTAAGGTCTTCCGTTTCCAACGGAAGACCTTATTGTTATTGCTTTGTTTCTTTTTTTCACTATTATTATTATTGGGTTTGTTTTTCTGTCACGTTTTCTCAAAAACGCTTCAGCCAATTTTGATGAAATTTATGACAAAATTTGTAAGACAATTACGTGGGATTTTTTTAACGTCACTTCCGGTCCCGAAATATAAAAGATTTTATGTTTTTGCTTGTTCACGATTTTTCTCAAAAAGTATCAAAGGTAGAACTTTCAAATTTTCAGAGATGGTAGGGAGTCGTCTGCCGCAGTGCCCCTTGCATATCAGAACGTCCGCCGTTACTTCCGGTAGTCACCGGAAAGAAACAAAAATAAGACATTTTTCAACTTTTTTTATTTAAAGTTGTTTAATGTTTGATTTCGATAGAGACGCATTCAAATCTTAAAAATATGAAATCCGTTTTAAAATCGATCCACGCATTCTCGAGAGTTTAGGCTCCAAAGTCCTGAAATGAGAGTCCGCGTAGCTCAGTCGTTAGAGTGGTGGACTTGTGCCCAGGCGAGCCGGATTCAGTCCCTGAGTGTCGAACGTTTTTTCGTTCTTAATTGTGATTTGTTTAACGATTTTATCTTTAAAATGACAGATTTAAATGTTTTCCGTTTAAATTTTATCATAAATCAAAATAATATCGGGTTTTATTTAGTACAAATATAGAGCCCGGTTACAAATGCCGTTAATTTCTTGCTTTGTGACAGTCTTGTTTTTATCAGCATATATCTAAATTCATGCGCTCGTAGCATCGCCGGCATCAAAGTCATGCCACCGAAGCACCCCTGCAATACGACCGCATTAGAGCTCGCCGGGTCGCTTTGTCGACATGAAAGAAATGCCGCCATCGCAATGACTGTATGCACACAACAATTAGCGACCGCGGGTAGGAAATAGCCGTTTTCCTAACAAAATGACTTTAAAAGGAGGACTGTTTAGTATTTATTAAGATATATAGATACATGCATGCATGTATCGCGCGTTTATTGACATATTGCTTATCTATTGATTTTCTGAACGCTGTAAAATACTATAAAATCTCTCTCTCTCTCTCTCTCTTTCTCTCTCTCTCTCTCTCTCTCTCTCTCTCTCTCTCTCTCTCTCTCTCTCTCTCTAACGTACGAATGTTTAAGTATTTGACATGTTATTTCATCAATTAGTATATATTCAGCAAATATAAGAAGATCCCAATTCGGAAGAGATTTTACGCAAGGCAAAGCATTGTCCGATGACTTTAGAGAATCAGTCGGCACTGATACACTTCCTATAGCTACAGTTTCAATCCAATGTTTTTTCAGACGTCCGCGTCAATTTGTTCCCGCCCATTTCAAATGTTTTGACTAACAAGTGAAATTAACGTGTATATTTCTAATCATGCCAGTTAATGTTCCGCGGTCTTAATAATACATTGTAAAATGTCGGGTTTCAATTTTACATAAGAACACCTACGGCAGTATAAATTATGAATTTAAAACATAATCATGCCAATGCAGTATACATTTTAAATCAGTTTTGAACATAATCAGTTATATATTAAGCGGCGTAATTAATTTCAGCAAAAAATAAAAGGATCGAAATTAAGGAAGGATGTAACAGGCGTAACTGTTTTCTTAAAACATCGTTAATTTATGGATTTACTTTTTACTTCTAAATGTTTTAGAAATAAGATTTATTAAATGCCATACGCTTAAAACTACATGTGTATGATGAGAGAGAGAGAGAGAGAGAGAGAGAGAGAGAGAGAGAGAGAGAGAGAGAGAGAGAGATAAAAATTCTAACACAATTTATCAATCGTGTTGAAATAAAACTAATCAACACGGAAACAATTTTCAACGCGGAAATACATCTGTTAAACATTGGCGCTTCCCAGCTAATTTTGTTAATGACGAACGATATCTATTTATTTAAGTCTATTC
The DNA here is from genome assembly GCA_016163765.1 of Magallana hongkongensis. NCBI lineage: Eukaryota > Metazoa > Mollusca > Bivalvia > Ostreida > Ostreidae > Magallana > Magallana hongkongensis. The sequence continues at coordinate 13,837,511 of WFKH01011926.1, read as the reverse complement.
TCTATCTTATAAAGTTATCATAATGCTCGATCCTCGATTCTCCGTTACTATATCATAAAAGCCATGTCGTTGGGGATGTGGAGCTTTATGATATTTAGTTATTTAGATCCTCGAGATCTTATTCCCAACATGCCCACACCTGGCGGGTGCCCTAGCCAAGGTGTTACTCTGGAATGTCTCCTTCTCTACATGGGGAGTAGCCTACGTCCCAGTCTGTATAAAAAGAGGAGGCAGAAAGACAGCTTCCAGATGACTACTGTTTTATTAATATATAACATTTTAATATGACATTTTAACATTAAATATTAATATTAATTACAATGAAATTTATCAACATTAATATTCATTACAAAAATATCTGAAAATAAAATATTAATTGAACCCTCTGAATCTATTAACTTTACATTTGAGAATGCGCGCAAGTATATAACTTATCTTACCTGTATAAAAAGAGGAGGCAGAAAGACAGCTTCCAGATGACTACTGGAGAGCTGTGTTTCCCGCACCCCCATTTTATACGCACGAACACTGCGCTACAACATTCTCCTCCTAATAAGTAAATGCGATCAAGTGCATACTAATGATCTGACGCACCGTGGTTAGTGGTAGCATTTTATTTATATTTCTGACCCGGCGTCGACAGGCTCATCACTGGACTTAATAACACATTTCTCCATGAATATAAATAAACATACGCTATCTATATAACGCATGTACTTTAACCAATTTCTATAGAATTTCCGTTATGATAAATTCCCCCCACTAACAAAAAATCTTGTCCTCAAGATTAAAAACATTTAATATAATTTTAATTTTTATTCGTATCTTCGCTGTGATTCAGGTGGCTCGTAAATATACTTCTACAATGAGAAAATGAGAATTAAAATGTTGCAGAAAAACATATTCGTAAAATCGTAACACACACAAAAAATAATAATAATAATAATAAAGGATAACAACACACAATAAAATACTTGTATCATAAGGAACACAGTATTGTAATATATTAACAAAATTTTGGCTTAGGCATTTTATCTGGGTAGAGTCGACAAGTTCTTTAGACTAGTGTTTCATAGTAGAACATGAGAAATCAAGATCGATATTAATCATTTGATCACATATAATTTTCACTTACACTATTGTCTTAACCCAATTATTATTCAAGGTTCACAAAATCAAGGTCCAACGCTTGTATATCACATCCGTATAAAAGAGCACATCGTCAAAAATAAATGTTGTTTGTAAAAAATTATAAATTCATTGTCTCACAATATAATTGTTTGTCATTAAGTAACCATATTGGCAACATACAATCAATATTACCGAAAAATTATACATGGATCTCAGTATGACCGTCAGCAGTAACCATAATACATTTTTTTAAATCACAATTGTAAGCTGTGAAGGCAAGAGAATAGAGACAAAAATATGCGGTTAATTATAATTTTACAAAGAATTCTGTGTACCAACAGTTCCATGTTATTTGTATACATTCATTTTATATTTAACTTTAGCATGTTATTAACCCTTGATTTGTGTGTTACATACATATTGATAACTAATTCAGGATGAGATATCGAAAACCAAAGCACACATATGTTGCACTGATAAAAAAAATTAAAAATTTTGAAAACAAAATCTGCTAGAATAATATAAAAAAAATCGTTGTTAAAAAAAAGTAAAATTAATGAAATTTGAAGTATGTTGTTACTTTTTAATTGGATTAATTAGTGACTGTAATCGTTTCCAATAAATGTGACCGAAATATTAAATGGTAAGTCAAATATTATAATATAAATCATTTCAACCAACTCATAAAACACGTTACAATGCATATGTGTTTCAAAAGAGGTGCATGTTGCATAGACACTTATGTCCTTTGAAATGGTAATCAGAATTGTTAAAGTCAACACAAAGTATAGGCAATATGATTCCTTTTATTATCTGTTTTAATCTATTATATTTTGTTATCAGTGATGCTAATTAACCCATGTATTTGTAAAGACGCTGATGCTAGCTCGCTCGTAAAAACAATCTTGCCAATTAATCATTAGTGTCGGACGAACTGAGCCAAGAACTATGATATTATCATTAACTGCCGGTGGTTGCACGTGCCTATGTGATATACACAGGAAGAAAGAATAACAAACAACACACACTTTTCTGTTAGTAATCTCTCCGTTAGTACTAATTGAATTATCAAAACTAGTTTAATGCTCTCATTTCTTTAAAAATTAATGTCATATTGAAATTATACATGTATATTGTGCCTTATTTCATGCATTAATTGTATTTGTTCACATATTAGTTTTCCTTTATATTTTATGTTAATAATTACATACATTTAAAACACTCAATAATTATTTCATGCATCAAACTACGGGATCTATCCTATCCCTAGTTGATGGGAGGTGTGTTCAGAATGGACACGATTACAGTAAAATCTGCCCTGAAACATTACACCATAAATGAGTCGACGCTCATATTGCATTACAAAAGGTATGACTCTCGCAGAAATTAGGGAGACAAAAATTTGAAAAAGTGCCAAGAATACCTATTATGAAGATAAAGATGAATACGATAAGATATCGGGCCCTGACAGAAGAAAATTGTGAATACGAATATGTAAATTAAGAGTGTATGAACGATTAGAACACAGGCCGGAATAGAAGAAATAATGGATATGAAAGGTAATAAACGAACACATATCAAATTAAATCAACCATTACGATATCCCTTTCTTATGCATTTGATCATATTCATTTCTTACGACATTTATACAAGTTTGTGTTCGATTTTACCTTATTGATTTTGACACATCGTTTCTGTTTTTAATTATCATCTGACAATTTTATTTCATTTTCTTTATTATTTTATTTTGTAATCACCATCCTTATTATCATCATTATCAATTTTATTTCCGTATACACTGTTTTCTTCCTTTCACTGTCGAATTATATAACGTTTACATCATTTATTTTATTTCCCACTCTCATATAATGAATCTGAAATCTGAATCTGAATCTGAAATCATATAATCGTTATACTTTTTTCAATATCGTTTTCTTTTTCTTCGCTTTACTGAAGAATGATATAATTGTTTTAAAAACTGTGATACATTTTTTGACGGTTCCCAAGTGGGTTTTGATCCATCCGCCCATTTAACTAAATAATGTCTTTTATTATTCATTTATTTCGATTTCAACAATTTTTCAACTTCATGCCACTGTTCATTTGGCTTTTTATTATCTTTATCTTGATTAGCGCTGTCATTCGCATTATATTGACCGTTTTGCTTATTTACATGCTCTCGATTTACATCATCTTGATTATTGTTTCGTACCTCACCATTGTTATCATTAACAGGTGGTGGTCGGAAATCTCGCGGATCCTTATATAACTTTAAGCGAATCGCATGAACCGACGATTTTAACTCAATGTGATTATCACATCGGCGTAACCTAAAGGAATGATTTGGGTTAACCTTAATTATATAATAATGACCCTCCCATTTAGGTTGAAGTTTATGTTTTTTTTCCTGGGGTACGTTTCATGATTTTAAGTAGCACTGATCTCTTATCTGAAATTGTGGTTCTTTTGTTTTTAAAGCGCTAAGCATAGCTCAGCGCTTTATTGTCGTTAGACTTCTACTTCCGGTGCATCGAATAACCGCCCCCTATGAGCAGAAATATACATCATTTAAACTGGTAAGAGAACCAGTTTCAGGGGTTTATACACATAATTGCACGGGGTATTATTAATCTAAATAATATACGGGGTATTGTGAATCTAATGGTTGGGGTTTACGTACATCATTGCAGGGGCTGCCACGCAGTGATTATGAAATATAGTGCGCATACAGAAGCTAAAATAAAGAAAAATCAAATCGATTCTTTTTAACTAAGCTTGCACAAAGTAAATTTCCTTTAGAACCAAGCTAGGTTAGTGCTTTTCAGTACTATCAGTACTTTGATTTTATCATACCGTTGTTTACTGTATTTAGTTTTTGTACATCTTTTACATTTTGTTGTGCGAAAACCCCGTTGATTGCGTTGAGGGACTCATTCGGAATGCCATCAAAATGCTGAGCAAAACTGAATCCCACTGCGTTTGTTCTTTTTGACAATAGGCGCGTAACGATTGTGCAAGCGTGAAATTAATTCTCTCACAAGCTACATTGCTTTGTGGGTGATACGAACTTGTGACGTGTCGTGTCACTTGAAAAATTTTACACAATATCTGCATTATTTTTGACATAAAATTCTGTCCTCTATCACTGACCTAAGTTCTAGGTGCCCCATACCTAGTAAAAATTTCTTTGTATAATAAATGAGCAACCTCAGTAGCCTCCTGAGTTTTCATTGGCAATGCCTCTGACCAATGTGACAAGGAATCTGTAATCAATAGAATATATTGATAGCCTTGTTTTGTTTTTGGTAACCCTGCCAAAATATCCATATCCCATCTATCAAAAGTACCTTGGACTGGCAAGGGATGCAATGGTGCATTGCGAGCTGACGTGTCTCGTTTAACCCTTTGACAGATGTCACATGACGTTACATAGTCGTAAATGTTTTGATACATCTTTGGCCAAAAATATTTTTGTTTAATTGCCACATAAGTTCTTTGAACCCCTAAATGACATCCTCCTGCTATGGAATCATGATATGACTTTATGACATCATTTCTTAATTTTTCCGGAACAGCTAATTGTTTTAAAATTACTTCCGTTTTTTCTTTGTTTTTAGTTCTTGGTTGGAATATGTGATATAATACGTCATTTATGATCTCATATTGATTTGCCTCATATGGTATAGCTTTTGCACGATTTTTATCTGCTGAAAGAATTCCTTGTTGTATATATTTATAAATAATCATAAAATATGGGCAATTTTGTTGTTCATCTTTAATTTGAGTTTGATCCGATAGGACATTTATTGTTACATTTTCATTTTCTGTTACATGTTCATTCATTTTTAAAATTTCTTCATAGTTTTCATTCGGATAAATGAATGTTATCTCTGTTTTTTCTGGCGGTAACAAATCATCATCTTGGGAGAACGCATTTTTATTTTGAGAAATGTTTTGATCTGGATATGGCCTTCTTGAAAGAGCATCACAATTTTGATGTTTTATTCCTGGTCTATGTTTAATATCAAATGTATATTCTTGCAATTTTAAAGCCCATCAAATTAATCTTGCATTTGTATGTTTTATAGTTTTTAACCATGTTAGCGCTTTGTGATCGGTATTAACAATGAATTTATTGTTAATTAAATAAACATTTCCTGTTCCGTAACAGAATATGCTTTTTTCGAATTGGTAAGCGCTCTTCCCCCATATGCGATTACATGTTCCTTATCATCATCCCCAATTTGTGACAAAACATAACCTATTGCCATTCCAGATGCATCGCAAGATAAAATAAATTGTTTTTGAAAATTTTGTTACGCTAAAATTGGAGTATTTGTTAAAGCTTGTTTCAATGAATCAAAAGCAGTTTGACAATCTTGTGTCCATTTAAACAGTGTGTTCTTTGTCAAAAATCTATTTAAAGGTAGCGCAATTTTGGAATAACCTTTTACAAATTTTCGATAATAATTTGCTAGACCCAGAAAACTGCGAACATCATGCTGATTTTTAGGTAAGGGATATGATTTTACCGCTTCAATTTTGGATGGATTTACTTTTATTCCGACTTTTTTGATATAATATGTCCCAAATAATTTACTTCTGGTTTCGCAAATGAACATTTGAGTGGTTTTAATGTCAAATTTGCGTCTCGTAATCTTTGAAAAACTAAAGATGTTTTAAATGATTTTCAAAATTATCTGACCATACAATAATATCATCGATGTAAACCAAACAATGTTTCCACGTAAGACCTTTTAAAATCATATTCATGAGCATTTGAAAAAGTCGCAGGCGCATTTACTAATCCAAAAGGCATTCGTTTAAACTGATGTAAATTATCAGGCGGAATAAAAGCAGTTGTATGTTTTGTTTGTTCATCTAAGGCAATTTGCCAATTACCTGAAGCCAAATCTAGGGTTGAAAATATTTGAGCTTTAGTTTGACCTACCGCATCAAATACATCATCTAAACGCGTAGCTGGAAAAGTTTGAAGTTGGGTGACCGCATTCAATTTTCTATAGTCAATCGCAAATCTATATTCATTATTAGGCTTCTTGACTAAAACAACCGGTGAAGCATAAGCAGAAGTATTTTCTTCAATTATGTCGTATTGCAGCATTTGTTTAATTTGTTTTTCAATTTCTAACTTTGCTTTCGGCGATGTTCTATATGGCTGCGATTGAATAGGTTTTTCAGTTTCTTTTATGATGGAATGGTAATAATTGTTACATTTACCCAGTTCTGATAGATTATTAGCAAAAACATCACTATTTTGATTAATAAATTCTTGAAATATTTGTTTTTGTTGATCTGATTTTGTTGAGCTGATGTTAAGTCTAACGGTACATGTTTATATTTTGATTTGCTAGTTGTGTTATGTTCCTTTATGGAATAAATAGCTTGCGTACAGATCGTACTCACTGTAGCTATCATCGTGCCCGCGGTCAAGCATATCCCAGATAGCAAGCTTACGTTGGGCCAATGTCGGGCCAACGTCACCAGTTACATTGGACCAACGTTGGCAAATGACGTTGGTCCAATGCAATTTTGTTGATCGGCCCAATGTTGGCCCCACATGTTGGGCCAACGTTGGCACAATGTCGCATATGTCATCTGATGATATTGGGCCAACGGTTGGCCAACATATGATACATATGACCAACGTTGGTCCAATGTTGGGTCAACGTTGGCCTTATGTTGGTACAACGTTGACCCAACATTAGTTTGACGTTGGCGTAACGTTTGGTCAATAAACAATACAACTGCAACAAGATATTTAACAAAATATGAATTTATTTTGAATTTAGAATACACAAACCATGATAAACATCCTTAGAATAAAATAACGGCCGACAATGTGTTTTAACAGGGTTAATCTATATCCACACTTTAAAACTTAGTTCCAAATATTTAATGTCTGTGTCCATTCCACTTCGTTTATATCGATTTTTAATTGTTTGAAATTTATTGTTCCTTTTTTGTTCCTTTTTCTTCACAGTCAATTGTACAACACGCTAACCATGAACAGCACTCCTCAGAGTCAGTAGAAAGTTGTAGGCCCGAACATTCCCTGTAAATAAAAGTACAAGCATTTAATATAGAAGAGAGACCTGGGATTAAATACACAAAATCAATTAAAATATACAATAACTTGAGATAAATACTTACATTTCTGTTTTATTTGCTGGGCTGTCTGTAACATCCTTTCTTAAAATGAAAACAGCAAATATCACGAGTCTCTTTGTTTGCTAAATCTGCTAAGTGTGAGCAGATTTGGCCATCCCAGCAGATCAGATATCACAATAACCATGGAAACTGGCCAGTCTCACGCTGTGAAAACTCTGTCCTAATTGCTAGGTCAGTGAATGTGCTCTTATCTCAGGATCGGCTTCATAAAATTCTACACTTTAGAACAATTATGCAACGGAATATTATTTTGCAGAATCTATTTGTTTTGTTTTCGGCGTTTTACATAAATTTTAAATCTAACTTGTTTATTTTCACATCTTTTCATTGATGATATAAAAAACTGTATATTTTCACATGTTTTCTTTGATGATTTTTCCGTTAATAATATAGTTAAGTTTAAAATTAATTAAACATCCCAATGTTTGGAAATTGTATTATACATATCAAATGTTTAAATGTTCTGTCTATATAAATGAATAACCTGCAATATATGTAATCGACAAAAAATCTTTTAAATAATTATTTAAAAAACAGTAATTGACACACGTTGGATCAATGTTGGCCCAATGTCATGGTCTCGTCTAAAATATGGTAAAATTTTACAACATTGGCTTAACGTTGGCCCAATGTTGTGTTACCAACTAACTTCGGCAATCGAATGGGAATGTGTCAGGTGGACATTGGCCCAACATTGGGCCAATGTTGTGTATCCAACACCAACGGGCCAACCATTATCCAACATTGGTCTAACATTGGGCCAACGTTGCTTACCCAACGCCAACGGACCAACCATTACCCAACGTTGGCCCAATGTATGCATGCTGTCTGGGATGTTCTTATTGGATGCATTGGCTACTTGTATAAACACACGCTTCGGCCGATTAATTACAAGACACTTTGCGATTGCGAGTTGCTTTTGTGCATTGCCAGTCGGTTCTAATAACACGGTATGGTTTTTCTGAGTGCGCGAGAGCTTTATTTGAATATTTGCAAAGCCGTTCGGTTGTACGGTAATTGTTTTTGAGACTCTGGCCAACCCATTACTTACGTTAATTATATTAACATAAGTAGAAAACTCTTGTAAATACAATGTTTTCGTACCCCAATCAATGCATGCTTTTTGTTTTTCAATAAAATCCGTTCCCAAAATTAAAGCTTTACACAAGTCTTGAATGACATAAAACATTTGCTTAAATTTAAGACCTCCTATTTTCAACTCTAGTTCGATTTTTCCCTTAACTGAATGTGCCGTTCCCCCAGCACCAGTGATAAACGAAATTTCTGAATTTTTAAGTTTATTTTCATGAATTATGATTTTGTTCAAAGTTTCTGAATTAATGGCTGAAATTGCTGACCCTGTATCTAAAAGAGCGTTAAACCTAGCGGTTTGTACAAACACTGGAATAGAACATTTTTCCTTAAACGAAATTAAAGCATCACGGGATTCCATCTCTTGCAACTCTATTGAATTATTTTGACTTTTCTTTTGTTTGCGATTAGATTGTTGACTTGATTTAAAATTTTGAGTATTTTGGTCATATTCTAATTGCTGAGATTGTCTCTTAAAATTGGGATTTTGCACTTTTGAATTTGAAAGGCACTTTCTGGAGATAGGTGCGAATCTCTTTTGATGAACAGAACATGATTGTTTGCATGCCCTTGAAAAATGACCAACTCTGTTACAATTATGACAGTGAGCATTTCGTGCTGGGCATCTAGATCTATCCATGCCCATGCCTAGACAAAAATAACATTGCGGAGCGATCATGCGAGGGTGGTGTGTTAGCTGCTGCTGCTGTGTAGTAGGCTTGTTGACTTCGGGTCGTTCGTTCCTAGCCGTTCTTGACCTATTAACCCTGACATTCTGACTTCTTGGCAAATAAATAGGTGTTTGTTGTGTCGGAGAAAAATATCTTACCCTGTGACGTTGTACCGCTGGCAATTCTTCACAATTTTGTGATGCAAAATATTGAGGTTGATTTTGATTTTGGGCTTCAAAACATTTCATATCATTAATTTCTGATTGTGTCTTAATTTTCTCTTTCAAACTTTGAATTTCTGTTAACAAATGTTCATTATTTTTCCAACGTTATACTCTGACTTAGTTGAAATATTTCAGCTAAATTAGCAATTTTCCTTAATTGTTCGATTGATTTAGGATTTTGAGTAACAACATGCGTTCTAATATCAGATCTTAAACCATTCATTGCAACCGAAAGTAAAATTTTGTCTGGAATATTTTTAATAGTTCCCGTTTTAATAAGTCTTGTTAAAAAATCATCAACAGGTTCTGTTTCATCTTGTTTCATCTGAAGTACTGACAAATCCAAAAATTATCTAATTCTTTAAACCTTTCTTGAAACAAGTTTTTAATTGTCGCAGGATTTAATTTTTGTTCCGCTGACAAAGAATTATACCAAATTTTTGCATGCCCTTCTAAATAAAATGGAAAAGCATCAATAATTTTTTCATCAGGCAAATCATGAAATTTTGCCCATTGCCCAAAATTTGTAAACCATGTTTTTACGTCCTGGGTGCCATCTCCTTTAAATTTGTCCAATTTAATGATGGAAAACATTTTAAAGGTAGAGAGAGAAATGAGTTTCTACCTTCTGTTTGTGCGGTATCAGCTGTAGTTCCTAAAAGTACAAATTCCTGGCCGGTGCGAGGTAGGTTCTTCGGTACGAATTTTCACTCAAAATTTTCATACGTTTTGATCTGTATCTTTTTATTAGTTGATATTTTGATAAGACATATAGAACAAATGTAGTAAAGAATCAAAAGTTCTTTCCAACAAAATCAAGAAAAAGGGGCTGGCCACTTAAATTAGGGGCCAATAGACTCGTAAACTCTATTACAGATAATTTAAAAACGATAAACATTTTGTAATGCATTATAGAAGCAAAGTTGTTGATCGTAACAATATCTAACAGAAAAAATCATTGTCACGCCCATTTATTACGTAATTAGGGATTTTTACGGACCAAAGTACTTAAACTTTGACGCAATATATCTAGAGAAGGAAACATATTTTGTTAGGCACTGTAGAAGAGAAAATGCTTGCATTGATGATTCTAATCGATTCCACTAATCAAAACACCAATGTATGTCCCCATTAAGGATCTAGAGGGCTGGCCCCAAAAATATTCAATCATTTGTATCTCAAAAATGAACAACAATTTTAGATAGGTGTAAGAACAAAATTTGTTAGTATTCGTGAGTCCTTTCCAATGAATTCAAGAAAAAGGGGCTGGTCCCTTTAATTAGGGGCCAATAGACTCGTAAACTGTTTTACAAATAACTTAAAAACGATAAAGATTTTGTAATGCATTATAGAAGCAAAGTTGTTGATCGTAACAATATCTAACAGAAAAAATCATTGCCACGCCCATTTATTTTGTAATTAGGGGTTTTTAGGGGCCAAAGTACTTAAACTTTGACGCAATATATCTAGAGAAGGAAACATATTTTGTTAGGCATTGTAGAAGAGAAAATGTTCCATTGATGATTCAAGTCGATTCCACTAATCAAAAAACTATTTGTCCCCATGAAGGATCTAGAGGGCTGGCCCCTAAAATATTCAATCATTTGTATCTCAAAAATGAACAACAATGTAAGATAGGTGTAAGAACAAAAATTGTTAGCATTCGTGAGTCCTTTCCAATGAATTCAAGAAAAAGGGGATGGTCCCTTTAATTAGGGGCCAAGACACTCGTAAACGTTATAACATATAACTTAAAAACGATCAAGATTTTGTAACGCATTATAGAAGCAAAGGTGTTGATCGTTACAATATCAGTTTGTAAAAGTCATTGCTACACCCATTGATGACATAATTAGGGATTTTAAGGTACTAAAATCTTAATTCTTAAATGTGCTGTATGTGAAAAAGCAAAACAATTTGTTAAGCATTGTACAGGACATTGCCAATCGTATACATTACTTGAAAGGAGAGGGGTTGATTGGGAATTCTGAAATTTCATTAATATTTTAATCGTATCGTTTAACATATTGAACGGAAGACCTACTCGTTACTCGTAACGAGATCGTATCTAGTTATTTTTTTTTCCAAATTTTGTGCACGCGATTTCTCGAAAACAGTTCGACCGATCTCGATCATTTTTTCACAGATGATTGGAGGTAATCTAAACTTTATACATATATTTCAATTTTTTGTCGTCACTTCCGGTACCGATTTATCGGCCATTTTGTAATTTTCCGTTCCGAAATTTATGTTATTTGGAAAGATGACATTACTATAATTTAGTTTATTTGCGTTATAATTTGATTACTCCAAAAATTTGTAACATCTGTTGTTGTGTTCTTTATGTACTGGCCTTTGAAGCCACCAGTAGAGCATGAATTTTTAAACTTTGACTTAAATTTTACTTTTATAGTCACTACATGTGTTCAACCTCATGCTGTATAAAAATCATAACTAAATAATAGTTCAAACTATAAATATTTGTTTGATTTTTTCAAATTATAAATTTAAATGTCAAATTTTAGCAAAAATTTCAGGAAAATTATCATTTCTGTTTTCAGCCCAATATTTCCAAAAAATGGCATGTGACATGGGTCACAA
>WFKH01011926.1:13787135-13797982 GCA_016163765.1 Magallana hongkongensis | reverse complement strand
CGCCAACGACGACAGACAACGGACAAATTTTGATCAAAAAAGCTCACTTGAGCTTTCAGCTCAGGTGAGCTAAAAACTAGTTTCAACAGGATTTCAGATCTGGCAGAGAGTATCGATATTTCATTGTATCATATAAAACAAATCGGACGAAAGACCTACTCGTTACTCGTAAAGAGATCTAGTTTTTATCCTTATTGTTAGGCGATTATTATTTACCGAATTGTCTACGGATTTTTCCGTTTTGACCGATTACGGCAAACAATACACGGCAGGTTTGATCTGTCAGCAGAGGATGCTCACTACTCCAAAGGCACTGATCCCACCTCTAATTTTCTTAGAGGTCCGTTTTTGATCTGTTTGTATTCTTCCTTTGGGCTTTTGATTATAACCAATGTAACGTTGTTCGCTATCGCCACATTTTATCTATTTTAAAGTACAACGAATCTGTTTTGATTAAAAAACCTAAATACGAGTATCTGTCTTTAGTTAAACATTCTGCACGATAGGTATATATACTGTAACAGTTGTCTAAATTGATGAGCATTGGTGCCTGAGAGGGGAAGGGGTAGACCGTAAATCTTAACAGGGAACGTCAAAAAAAATGAAAATATATCACCCAGTTTCTTTGACTTTGGTCGATATACCGTATAGCCGGTAAATCCTCTTTTACTCACAAATGCTTCGAATGAATATAAGAGTATTAATACATAATGGATATTCAAGGTTAGAAATTAAGTCCTACTATGGGTCGGCTACCTTAAATTATTCAAATTCAAGTTCTAAGTATTTTAAAGGTTATCGGGATGTTGAAAATATATTCTCTTAATTCGGAACAACCATGTCGAATTAACGACGTCATACATTTTCTACGATACTTGATATATGTTGACAATTTTCTCAATAACGAGGAGGTTACTTCGACAATTAGCACTATTTTTAGATTTCAACTAACATGCTCCGCTTGTCACTGGTTTGTAATTTAGTAGAAAGTGAAAGGTAAAAGAGCATTCTTAAATCGATATTGTTACATCTTTTCCAGACCTGTACAGCAAAATTAATGATGCTTTGTTGATAAAACAAACCGGAATATGTGGTGGTATATGTAGATTAGAGTTTAATAAAAGCCCTCTTAGTGGCGGGACATTGAAACTAAGTGATAAATATTTCTTAAGCTATTAATTGTTTGGGCGTTAATAATGGAAAGAAATTCGATTTACCATTATAGAAAATGATTATCAACTGCTTTATTGTACAACACATACTTATTTTTCTCCCCTTTAAACTTTGTAAGTAAATATTTGAATTAAAATAAGTGTGACAATGCTCCTTCTATCCTTTTCAACTCTTATTAATTCCACCAAATATTTCATATATTAGTACAACCAAAACAGCATATTTTTAGTGACAAAAACACAACTTTTTTATTTTTATCGCAAATTTTATGAAGCAAATAAATGCTGGTTTGATATTTATTAAAGGGGAAGGAAACTAAAAATATGTTGTACAATAAATCAATTAATTACCATCTACTATAATTGTTAATCGTATTTATTTCATTAAAAACCCCGGAACAATTAAAAAATCAAGAAAATCGATCGCTTAATTTAAATTTCCTGCCGCTAAGGGAGCTGCCATTGAACTTTAATCTATGGCGTCACTTCATCTATTCCGGTTTGTCTTATCAACATAGCATCAGTAAATTAGTCAATCATGATATTCGCTCTAAATGACAAGTTCTGGAAAATTTGAAACAATATCGATTTGAGACCGTTCTTTTACCTTTGACTTTCCACTTAATTACAAACTAACGTCAAATGGAGCATGTTCGTTGAAATCTAAAAGCGGAGGTTAGTGTCGGAGAAATCTCCGCGTATACTATACTTGTGGAAATTGTCAACAAATGACAAGTGTCGTAGAAGTGTCGTTATTTTGACATGGTAAATCCGACTTTAGAGAATATTTTTTAAACATCCTGATTACAATTATAACATACTTATTCAGTTATCGAAGAAATTGACTTGGAATAAAAATTTACTCGAGGTCCTTTTCAAAATTGAATAATAGCAGATTAACAGCTGTCATTTATTTATAAAAAAAGCATATATTTATCAGCTATTTATGCATACATGTATTCATTCTTTAGATTGACGTGTGAACCTAAACATTATCAATTTTGTTCAGTCGATTACTTGGGTAAAGGCATAAACCAGCGGTTTTTTTTTTTCAGAGCACTGTGTACATTGTATATGTAAACCAAACCGGAATAGATGGTGTGACGTCAAAATAATTATTTTTTTTTGTTTTTAATACAAAAGATTTTTACATCATATCAACCTCCAGTAAATACGATTTCTCCAACTTCAAACATTTATTAAAGCTTAATATCGTAGTTTATTTTCAAAACAGCATGATCACATGTGATAATTTACAACATTTTATTAATATAAATAAAATATGTTGTTTACTTTCCTTCCCCTTTAAAACATGTATTCTGTCACGTTTTCGTTATATCTCTTGATTCCTCTCTCTCTCCCTCCCTCTCTATAATTATTGATATTTTGAGTTTCAGAGTTTAGGCGTCAATGGTAACCACACCACATTGTCTTCTAGCAATTACATAAAATGCAATTACGTACAACTCTTGCGAAATGACTTTGTTTCTATTTTAGATATATATTACTGTCAAAAGGACAACGAAGACAAGACTTTCGAAAGATTTTGTGAAAAGTTTCTTCCAGATCTACGAGTGAAGCAGGTTATAAGCGGTAAACCAAATCCTGGAAGAATATTTTTGGTCCTTCGGTTGCCTTCTGCAAACAGACTAAACAAATTAGATGTTCTGTCTGATCTTTTAAAGCAGACATTAAGAAAACTTCAATTTGAAGGTAAATGTGATTTTAAATTATGAAAATTAAATCTGTAAAATATATCATATGGTTATGAAAAAACCCCCAAAGATTAGAATATAATCTTTCATAGGTTTTTATCAATTGTTTTATGTAAGCAGAGGTAAGCTTTTTTTCTTTTTTTTCATTTTTTTTACCTAAGCTATTCATCAATGTAAGGAACAGTCAAAAGTAAAAAAAATTCCGGGTATAGTAAAATCTGCATTTAATTTGTCATGCGTAGATTAAAGAAAAGGGCGAAGGCAAAAACCGAACAATATTTTATTGTATGCTTTATTTAATAACCCCCACTCCCCCCCCCCCCCCCAAAAAAAAAACAAAAAAAACATACAAAAACAGAAAGAAAGAGGCCCATGAGTCAAATCGCTCACCTGATCTATAAAAACCAAAATAAAATCAGGTTTATTGAGTCATATACAAAATAATATGTCATAGAAATGCCATTTAGCCATTTTTGTAGCAGGGTAATTTAATAGTCATATCCTAAATCAACAAATGCATTTCTCGAGATTATTTAAAGCAACTGTTTGTAAAAATGTAAACCTACATCAGATTTGAACCTCTTGTGGGGCTCAAGAAATATCCTGGGGCCCATCTTAAAAAAATAATAGATAACAATATGTCAGAATGCTTGCAAATAATACCAGTTTTTTAACATTTGGTTTTTTGATAACTAAATGAAGTCAATCCTTCCCAGAAGATTTTTAATCACATTATATTAAAAATAACTAGATGTACCTGTACAGTTTAATTTAGTACAATTTTGTTATAAAATTTACCTTTTGCAACAAACACCTGTTTATGGAAAAAGGTTTCAAAATCACATGCTTAGCTGCTGAATATTCTGATTATGGTATTCTCTAACTACAAGTATTAAATATGGTAACAATAACTAACCCTTCGCATATAAAAGAAATGAAATAATATAGCTTAGATATCAAAACTATGAATTACTGGGATACTTTATAAAATACATTATTTCCTAAATAAGATATTACAACCTCAAAAAGTAGAATTAGCCAAATGCACCAAATCACAGAAAATATCATTATCTATTAAATTATTTATTAAGATTCGAGAATACCAAATATAGATCACTTACTATAACTGACTGCTTCCAAAATGTTGGACAAATAAATAAATAAGTTAAACTGTATCTTTTAGAAAAGAGGACATTCTCAAATAAAGCCTAGGTTTGGTCTGTCACAAAGGCTACTGAGTTAAAGCGGGGAAAATTATAAAAAAAAAAACAACAACATTGTACTGGCTCTAATAAACCACCTGATCCTGTCCACATGTATAAAAGTGACCATACAGATGAAATGACTTTAGGCTATAAAATATCAGAAGCCATTAGAATAGATAATTAAATGTTTACTTGATAGGCGCATAAAAGACAGGGAATTATAGGGATAATAGTCTGTTTTTAAATATATGCATATAAAACATGGATGAAATGTAGGATGGTGTTGATGATGAAATATTAATAATGCATGAATTCAACCTGATGATATCCGCTCATCATATCGAGTAAAGACAAATATGAGTTTCCACCAAGATTGTCTATATTTCTTCTATTCTAGGAAGTGCATATGCATCTTTAATTGTTCTTGCGTTTATTTGTCTATAATCGACAAACATACGCATGTCACCATATTTTTCCTACACAGTACGACGTTACTAGCCCATGCTGATTCTGATCTCCTTATGATTCCTGCTGTTAAAAATTGCTGTAGATGGTCTCAAACTACGGCGGGATTCTCCTGTGTCTTTGCTTGAGAGGAATTTCATCGTTTATATTTATCTTATGTTGTACATGTACTATATGACTGTGACTAATGTCTGTATCACTAGTCGACAAAATGTCTTTGTTTTGTTCCAATATTCTGTATCCATATTGCTGTTGATTTTTGTCAGATTGATTGATGAAATTTTCACTAAATCCATTACATCTTGACTTTCCGAATCTGTTGAGGTGTTTGTGGTTGAACATCTTCAATAAGAGCAGGATGTAGCTCACACAACAACGCTTTTGGCGGTATCTTGACAGTTCTTGTAATAATGTTGCTAATGTTGACATCTTTTTTATAGTTGTCTTTGTATCTATACGATACAAATATCAAGGTCATCTGGTATAACAGATCCATTAGTTTTCTTCAAGTACTGCACAAACAGGTCGGTTTGTTATCTGTCTATCTATGAATCCAGTTATCGTCACTTCCTTGTTTGGTGGTATGTGATACTATGAGTCTCTGCTGATTTAACAAATCCAAGAATGTTTCTATTACGGTTAAGATCTTTCTCTTTTAAAGCGACACATCTAAATACTAAGTACCATGGTGTTTTTATTTGGGTATTTTGCAGAAATCTTTCGCCATTCTGTTGTTTCACCAGTTCATGATATTATAAATAACGTTTGTACCAATTATAGCTGAAACTTTCTCACTGTAATCGGTTGTCGGTACAACTAACAAAAGGCAATCATTCGTATTCGGTGAATTAATATCTTTAGAGCTGACATTTACTTTGATGTATCCTAAGTTATGGCATGTTCCCTCCGTCTGGGCATTTGATTTTAACTATGTCGTCCAACGAATGAAGTGGAACATCTTGTATGTAAGAATTTTAAACATCAGTGTTGATGGTACACACTGTAGCTCCAGTGTCCAGTAAAGCTGTTGCATTTATACCATTGATGTTAACATGCATGTATAATAGTTCTCCCATCAGTTCTGGTATTTGTTGATGTAATTTAGTGAGGCTCTGTATTGGTTGACCGTGGCCTAGCGTCTGCCTCTCGATGCTAGTCCTTTGTAGTTTAAAGGTCTGCTGATTGGTTCTCACTCAACATCCATACTGCACGTGACCTTCCTGTCCACATCTGTAACATATGACTAGTCCATTAGGTCCAACTGAACTTCGTCCAGGTTTTCGTTGTCTTACTTGGAAGTAATTTCCTTGTTGACCTCTGACCGAACTTTGTTGTTGTTGTCCATACTGTTGTTGTTCTATATGTACAACTGGATGTTGAAAGCGTGCTCCATTGTTTCTATGGAAGATGGTGTTTTTATTATATGGAGGTTGAGGTCGCTGTTAACCATCGATAATCTTTCAGTTATTGCACATCAGCTGCTATTTTGAGTTGCATCCCTTTGATGCCATCCATACTGGAAGCTTCATCTTCCTCATGAGTTGCATTCATAACAATTAGTCCAGTTTTCTTCCCTTTGTTAATTTTCTTCTCTCATGGTCCTGTTCAATTGCTCATAGTTCGGATCTAAGTTCATCAAATGAAAGGTGTTTGTCATTGATGTATCCAGATACATCCTTTAAGTCAGCTCTAAGTCAATCCAAGAATGCATGACCCAAGATATTGTCAACGTGGGAATATCGAACTTTACCATGCATCACAGCTTTATTTATAATCTGTTTTAAGTCTCCATATCCAATCAGAAACATTTTAATTTTCTTCTTGATGCGCACTATAGCATTGTCCAAGTATTCGTTAATAACTGTCAGTAGTATAATAGATTGAATTCATTTTCTGAATGATGCAATCTATTGTTGCTCCGGGTCCAAAGCGGAGGTTGACAATGGTTTTCGAGGGGTGTCAATTTCAACCTTTACCCTCTCAAACAGGCACTATTTATTTTAATATACTGAATGTCTTAATTTTAGAGAAAATTTTACCGCTTTTATATAGAAATGAGGTGAATTCTACGGCGAACCGTACGCGCATAATTTACGCGCGTATAACAATTCGTTGTGTTACCCGTTGCCAAGTCAGTTGCTAACGCTGAGGGTACTAGAACGGATTATCAACTGCGTCTAAACTAATCAGATTTCAGTATTAAACATAAAAGTATAATAAACTGTTTTATTGTCTCGTCTGTTTGTTCAGTTTTTTCAGTTGTTTTTTTTCGCTGTTGCGACAAGTTGCGATTTCTCCTCCAGTCATTTCTTGAGATCTTCTGGTGTATCGCATTTTGGTTGAATTTCAAAGCTTCAAATGCTTTAATAATTTTCTTTCCATTCATCCTCAGAAACTTTGTCTCTCCTGCTGAATTTTCAGATGGTACACAATTCACAATATTTACATGTAAATCACAAATTTTTGCTTTTTCACTGAATTTCACATTTGAATCACTTGAATTTCACAGTTTCCTTGAAAATCACAGCATAGCATAGTGTTCACAGTTCACTCAAATGATTGATTTAAATAAATGTAACTAGTCATATATTTATTTGAAGATTATCTACCCTTGATGCATGCTTTACATGCATAAAATTAGTGGATGAATAGGAGAATGAATGGGTGTGTGCAAATAAAAAAATGTTGACCTAATGATCAAAATGTTTCAAAAAATAATTTTTCAGATTTAAACCAACGAAAAAAATATGTATGATGCAAATACAAAATGTATATGTAAATTAAAATGCAACCGTCAAAAATAAATACAGTCAAACGGGAAAAAAGAAAAAAAAATCAAAAATAAAGTCAATTTGAATAAAATGGAAAAATTTATCAGATTATTGAAATATGTCTTTCTTTTAAATTGATACGTTAAGTCTAATTCAAAAAATTGTATCACAAATTGATTAAAAAAAAATAATTCAAAAATGAATTATGAATTGCTCTGTATTAAAGGCAATAAATCTGCATGACAAATTAAATTGCAAATATGGCAATGAAAAATGAACGATGGTTTTAAAACTGATGACGATTGGCAGTATTCAAATATTGAAAATAAATACTGTATACATAGAAACATGAAATACCAAAAGTCTATGTTTGATAATAACCAATAGATCTAGAGATCAAGCAATTGCTCAATGCATTGTAAATAATTAAATGAAAGTTACTACAGAGACTCAGACAGACAGTTAAACAGCCATCAAAGCATGAATCACTTTCTTAATGTTCTAGTCACTCACATGATAAAGAGGCTGTACTGCCTGATGTCTGTTATCTCAATGTTTTGAATGTTTCTGGAGTCGGGAATCTGGAACATGTCAGGATTTAAGAGTCACAAAACATGAGTTCAGGGGTGTTTAATATGAATCTGTATAGGCATCGGCTCTCCAACATAAGAATCTGCAGACATCAGTTAGCTTCATGTGTGGTCCCCATTTCCTTCGTATCCGAATGCAACGTAGGCCAAAATGTGATAGTGGGTTGTACCAAAGATAAACAAGTCCACTAAAAGGTTCTTCATTTATTCAGATGATATACAGTACCGATCAGACCCTACCTAACAGAAAGTAAACCCCAACTAAACCCTGGGTTTACTTTATGGGTTTACTCCGGATTTACTAGAGCGGACCCAGAGTAAACTAAAACTAAACCCAGGGTGGACACAGAGAGTAAACGTGGTCAGAAGTATACATTTGAAATCAGAGGCTAACTGTGTATTTGGAATATACAAGGGGCATGAATTACAGGCAGTAGGATGGTTAGATAAAATATAGTTCTGTTTCACACTCAGTGGGTACAGTTGACTTCAAAAGCAATTTCTAAGTAAACCCGAAGTAAAGCCCGAGTGGACCCAAATTTTCAAAAACCAAACTCGGAGTAAACCCCAAAAGTAAACCCGGGGTTTAGTTGGGGTTTACTTTGGTGTTAGGTTGGGTCTGATCGTTACTGTAGGGATTAAAGGATTAAACCCTGTAATATAATTAATAGATATCAGCATAAATATCAATGTTTACAATAAGTGTCAGCATAAAAATACAATCATATTCAAATATATATCCTTGAAATACATAACTGCTCAGAGTTAACTAATCAAACTATTGGTACAGAAGGATAACTCTGATTATAATGCATGATACTTTGAGGGTCAATAAGAGTTACTATTCTTGAACACAATTTACAAAAATAAAGAAATATGCTCAATATCATTATTAAAATCAATATTTAATTAAACATGAAAATAAACTTTCAATGTAGCTCCTTTGTAGATTGCATTATTTCAAGATACATATAATAAACATAAAATATAACTTTTACAACGATCAAATGTTTTTGGAACAAGGTTTCATATTTAATTAGCTGCTGCTGAATATTCTGATTATGGTATTCTCTAACTACAAGAATTAAATATGGTAACAATAACTAACCTTTCGCATATATTATAAATGGAATAATATAGCTTAGATATCAAAACTATAAATTACTGAGATACTTTATAAAATACATTATTTCACAAATAAGATATTACTAGACTTTGACCCGTGCGTGCACGGGTTAAAAATTGCATATGATATCGGACATTTACGAAATAGATACATCGACACACCGTATTGTTGTCATCATGACATAACCAAGCTTGAAGCCTATAATCATGCTATTAATTTCAGGGGCGGATCCAGGATTTGAAGTTAGAGGGGACGCCAGTTTAAGGCAAGGAATCTGGGCAGCCCTATTGGGGGACCAGGGGACGATTGTTAATTTTAAACGTTAGTAAATATAAGACCTGCAAAATCCCACCAAAACCCTCTGCCATGCAGAAATATAAGAAACATTTCTTTTATTTGTTTCCCTACGAATAGCTGTAAATTAATCAGTTTAAAAAAATCAAATTCAATGGGACGATGTTTATGAAGTTAAAAAAAAGAGCCATGCCATCTTGTATTGTAGTCGTATAATTACCAATTACTTTAAGTCGAGTGACTGGTCACATTTGAACACAAGGAGAGGTTGATTAAAATGAGCTTTCTATGTCATTATTGTAGAGAAATCCCGTGAGTTTCCAAAAGTTTCATAATAAAGACTCACAAGTTGTACATTTTCTTTACCAGAAGGAGTATGATTTAACTTTATTTTGACTATTTTAGAGGGGACGCGTGCCGGGTGCGCCCCCTCTGAATCCGCCAATGAATTTCACTACACTCTCCTTAGTTAGAATCTAACTGTGTCTCGGGACAGGCCCTTCCCACAGTTAGGGGTAGGTGTAAATGTAGTCCGGGACATATGTCCCGGACTTATGTCCCGCGATGTCCCAAAATACTGTTTTGTCGATATTTATGAAACTATTAGGTATTTAGAGAATTGTACTTGAGGGTATGTAAAACAGCTAGTTTTAAGTATTCTATACAAATTTGGTATCATAAAATATCGTAGTTAGTTTATGATCGCTATTTTTAT
Organism: Magallana hongkongensis; assembly: GCA_016163765.1. Classification (NCBI taxonomy): domain Eukaryota; kingdom Metazoa; phylum Mollusca; class Bivalvia; order Ostreida; family Ostreidae; genus Magallana; species Magallana hongkongensis. Next base: position 13,787,929 of record WFKH01011926.1, on the reverse strand, counting down.
TTAGCCAAACGTGTAAATGTAGTCGCGAGAAATCGGCAATAAATTTTGGTTTCCGATTTTGTTTTGCCTGTGTTTACGTTAAAAAGTAACAAATATTTACAATTTTTTCACTGGTTTCATTCTTTAATATTGATTTTTTATAAACACGTTCTTTTTAAGTTTTGCTTTTTGGTTCATCCCAAACCGCCATGTCTCGCTAAAGAAGGGGTTTAAATTTGTTTTATCGATAGAAAATCAACAAATAAGTACGGTTAACGTTGAATTGTCTTTATTTAGAGTACAAATGTAGTCCGGTTATTAAGTTTTGTTATTATCGTTAAACACAGGAACCTTATGTTAAAAATTCTTTTTAACTATTATAAATAATAATTCCCTGTATACTTTATAAAATTTATTATATTAGATGAGCTTAAAGTAATTTATTTAATTATTTCGATAGTCTAGCTAGAATTAATTGTGCTCATATGTCCCACCATGTCCAGGTTTAATGTTTTCCCAAAAATAATGTGAAAATTCATTCTGTCATTTAAGAAATACTTTTTAGCATATCTATAATAATTGATTTTTACTAAATATCTTACAAAACATCGAAGTTAGCTTAATTATAATTGCTATAGTTGATTTCGCCAGTATAAATTGTAAATGCAGTCCCAAGAAATCGATCAGCGATAAATTGGAATAATAACACTTTACCCGGTAAACTTTTTTTTCTTTTTTGTTTTTGCCCCTAGTTTCTATATAAAATGTGATGTCCCACAACAAAAGGGGTAAACATTGCTTTATCGGGAGAAAAT
>WFKH01011926.1:13772129-13787125 GCA_016163765.1 Magallana hongkongensis | reverse complement strand
GTTAACACGAAACACTGCACGCTTTGTCCGAAACGTAAACGATTTATACGAAACGCTGAACGGTTTCCACGAAATGATTCTCACTCGAAAGGTGGCAGGGGATAGTTTCGAACAAAAGACCCGGTCAAAATTTTGAAATAAAGGGAGAACCTGAGGTTTGGCTGGTTATTTGAGGGGTATAAATTGCTAGAATATTTATTGCATTCATTTTGTGGATAGAGGAGATAATGTCCATTTCATTGATATATGACACTTTAAAATTGGTAGCACTTTTCATCAAATATGGAATGAAAATGCGAAACTGTGGCCAAAATTTTCACTTTCGGTTTTGTGCTTGAAAAGTGGGGTGGGTTTAGAACACGAAATGTCACTCGAAAAGAAGGTGATTGACCCTCCCATTAATTGGTGATTATTTGCATAGGTATTCATTAAGCAACAAATCCTATGAAAGTTTATGGCAGTTGCTCGGGTCTGGAGCGTGGTGCTGGAAATGTGAAAATGTGAAAAAAGGGTAATTTTTCAGAAAATTTTGAGACCGTCCCTGGCTATTGTGTATAGTGCTATATGTAAGTTGTACTTTTTTTATTCTGAAATGTTTAAAATTTCTCAAGAATCGGGACCATGTGTCCCCTGCATGCAAAGCAGTTTTAGCAAATTTAAAAATCGACTGAAAAATTAGATCACATACAATGGTAACAACGTTATTGTTGACAAGCCAATCGTGTTAAATAATTCGTGTACCGTGGGTGATCGTTCGTGTAACGTGCGGGATCGTGCGTGTATCAGAAAAATTAGTTTGCGTTTTTTACCGTGCGTGAACGTGCGTGATCGTGCGGTTTTTTCGTTTTGTAACTTTTTTTTACGGAATGCCAGGATTTATCTTTGAAACAACGACGAGTAGTATTTTATACAATGCAACAATTTGAATTTAAAACTTTTTTATAGAAGAACATTGACATTTATTAACATTCATGTATCATGTCAGCGCTAATCTTTCTAAAATATTCTCTTTCGTCGTTAAATACATTTAGTAAGTATTTCAACAACTCATTTAATCCTTTGATCGGTCGAGTTAGTTTTGCATAGTTTTGTAATCAGTCTATATCAAGCAATCATCGTATCTTGACACATAATTTTAATCATATTAGCAAGAGAGACACGTTGAATGAAAGCAGTCAAGCTTACCCATTTCTCCGTTCAAAACTAAACAATTATTCCCTAAGTTTTCTTTCAAATATAATTACGATATGAATTTCTTTCTGGTCCATTGTATAAACATTCATTAGAAATAAAATTTATTTAAACGCTTTACAATTTAGAATAAATGTAGTTCAACCAATTATGTACCGTAAATTATGAAAATATTGGATGTGTAAAATCAAAATTCTTTGGAACAAGGTAACACATTTACCTGTATCTTGCATAGTTAAATGGTACGTAAGGGAATCAGATTACATAAACATCAACTCGTAAGTAAATACATTCGTATAGATGACGCATTATATATATTTCTTTACAATTAATTTTCTTTAACTTACGACAGTAGTTAATATTCCTAGTGAAAACCAAAAAAATTCATTTGTATATGAATCCTATATACAGACCCTGAAACGTGCTACTACACCAGTTGCACGGTTCGGTACGGTACGCTTTTTGAACGGTACGGTTCGCTTTGTGAACGGTACGTTTCGTTTTGTGAACGGTACGGTTCGCTTTGTGAACGGCACGTTTCGTTTTGTGAACGGTACGGTTCGCTTCTTGCACGGTACGCTTTGCTAAAAATAGCTGCACGGTTTGTGAACGGTTTGCGCGCTTTATTAATGAGGTAGGCGTGGCCTGAACGCTTTTGATTTTTCTCGATATAGAATTTTGTTTAATATTACCCGATTAACTTCAGCAAGGTGGCAATATTTATGACAAGCATTTTTATTATTTACATTTATATGAATCAGATATATTACAAATGTATTTCAATCTAAATCAAAACCTTCCCCGTTCCCCCTTTTTGATATGTTGGGTGAAACGTTACTGATTGAAAATAGAGAAGCGGAGGGTAGTGTTAATTTTGATTAGTCTGTTATTATTCGTTTTTTAATTTAAGATTAATGTAGTTATTACGATAGATTAGAAGAACTGTTTGACTTTTTTGTTAATTCAGCGATCTGTCGATAATTCTGACAAGCATCATAAGTTTTTATTTTCTATACGTGTACTTGTATTGAAGTCATCAAATATTTCTTATCCATTTAAAATTGCTATGAAAAATTGCCCCAACTTTATTCCGATATTTCTTTAGTTGCCTTAAGTTTATCGTTGTCATGGTTTTCGGCTAGTTGTTATAATACATGCGTCTTTCTATTTTTTTATTCATCATTCTTTATTGCGTACTTGTACTATGGCCGATCAAATTCTCCTGGTGAAAAGACGATGTTAAAAATAGCCTAGTTAATGATAAGATAAATAATGAATTTCAGTTTAGAAATCTTGAAATCAACTGTTATAAAGTTTTTCTACACAATTTTTTTTTTCATTCAAACACTGATTTTATGATTTTCTGCACTTGTTCGTATACACAGATCACACCTACATGTAACCCGTCATCGCTTCTCTTACCTGAAATAACATCGCGTGTATAGACAAAAAATGACTATTTGTTTTTGTTATTCCGTCAAACTCATATAACATATTTCTTAAGATATGTACACAACTGGATACAAACAATTCGTCAATAGCTTTTAATGGCGATATTTGTCATTTTGTTGGACATGCAAGTGTTCGCTCTTCACAACATACATGTACAGTACATATACATGTATGCATGCAATTTAGCTGACATTTTACAAATGCTGGCTAACCTGTTTATATTTCATTTACCTTTTTACTCACATACTTGTTGTAAACAGGACACGGAAAGATACCCGGTAATCAGCAAATCAGCAAATGAATGTGTAAAGTGATAAATATGTTAAGAATTTATTTAGTAACAAGAAAATACGACAGAGAGGAAAAGAGTACATGAATTATAATCATGAAGTAGGAAGGAAATTATTGTTGAATAATTCCAAAAAGGAATACTCTTTTGATAAAGATTAAAAAAACGTGAAATTAAAACGTTTTCATTCGATTATTTTCTTTTAGATATGTAGGAGGAGCCAAGTAGCACGCGGTGCATGGCGTGATCTGTACTGTTATACTTAAACTGATTGACAGGCGAAGCACGTGGAGTCCTGAAATAAAATTTCGCCAAATGACCGACTATAGAAACCTAAAGCGAAATAATAGCGTACACTGATTTAACTTTAATCTAAGTTTTATAATTAACAGAAGCTCTCTCTCTCTCTCTCTCTCTCTCTCTCTCTCTCTCTCTCTCTAACATACGAATTTTTAGCATTTGAATAAGAACTACTACGGGTAACATGCAAAAATGTAGCCAGCATCTAAATGTACATTTGGCGTCCAAAAATTGTATATTTATTTGTAGTTACCGGATAATGTATATGGATTTGAATGATTTGAAATTGTTTAATGGTTGTCTTCTTACTGATTTGAAGTCAACGCTAAAAAGTCATGTTTATTATAGACGGTGTACTTTCTCCGTCTTTGTGTATGTGTACAGATGAAAATCCGCTGTCTGTCTGGGATCAAGAAAAAACTCAGAAGTATACACAAGGAACTATACACACTATCGGGTGACTGCGACAAGGTGTGAAAACTGACCGCTTGTGTATATGTTTTTGAGCCTAGGAATAAACATATCTAAACTTTGGGGAAATACACTGTTAAAACAAAAAGTCTGAATTTTCACTTTTGATAAAAAAACATCATTACGGCAGGGTGCAAGGGGGTTATCATTTATAATCCTTGCAATCTGTCTTAAGTTTATAATAATTTACAAAGAACTACATACATTTATTGTTTGTCAAAAACCGGGATTTATTATATCAATTTCGTGATTAAGAATCGATGTCAAAATTCATAAATTTCCTATTTTATTAACCGATTGCTTAACACTCATCGTTTGAACATAACACTGGGGTATCGAGTGTTTTGGGAACAGGGAGGTTATTTACCATACTACATTTGTAAAGCCCCTTTCACAATTGGCGCACGAGGACTTTACAAGACTTTGCGATGGAAATGTTTTGGCTTCACATACGTTGCACGAGCTCTCGCATTCGTTGCATGCGTTTTTGTGGTCGCATCAAGTCTCCTCAAAATTATCGACATGCACACTATTCAGACGCTCTCTCCTGAGAATCACTTAAAGCTATGTAAAGTCCAGTATGTACACAATGTTTAAAACATTTCATAAAAATAATCAGAATAGTATTACCACGAATTGTGTGAACATTAATATTAACAATGTTAAAGACTTCGGCGATGATAGTTTAGTCGAACACCAAAGAAATGATTAAGGTCTAAGGAAGGAAATGAAATTAAAACATTTTCGTTACGGTTTACGTCAAATTTTAGAATGTGTTATCTAATCCCGTATAAAAAAATCTAGTAAAATATTGAACTTATCTGATCAGCGATAATCTCCGTACTTATTGATCGATAGACATTAGGTCAATAAGCCGTATATGGAAGTTGCACGCTTATTGCACGGTACGGTACGCTTTTTTGGCCGTTTTGGGGCGGGTCTTGCATAAATTATCTTGCACGCTTTTTGCACGGTACGGTTCGCTTTGTGAACGGTACGTTTCGCTTTGTGAACGGTACGGTTCGTTTTGTGAACGGTACGGTTCGCTTTGTGAACGGTACGTTTCGTTTTGTGAACGGTACGGTTCGTTTCTTGCACGGAACTGAACGGTTCGTTTTAGAGGTGTAGTAGCACGTTTCAGGGTCTGTAATATTGTTTACTAGTAAAAAATAAAACAATGCTACTCTACGTGCCGCTTTTCAATAAAACACAAGCAAATTGTAGTTCAAATTAAAGCAATACGTTTCCTAAATTCTAATCTTAAAAATTAATTATGATTTTGCGTGTTAAATGGTGTAGAATCGTTCGTTTTCGTGTTTTATCGTTATCGTTCGTGTATCGTGAAAATTCAGTAAGTTAGTGATCGTCCGTGTATCGTGCGTAATCGTTCGTATACCGTGCGTGATCGTTCGTGTATCAGAATCGTGCGTGTCGTTTGTCAACAATAACGTCGCTACCACTGTATATGAGCAGTATCTGCCTCACATTTCTTCGACCAAAAAAAATATCCCCTGCCACCAAAAACATTTGCTCGCTTTTCATACGCTTTGATCCTGATTGATTTCCGTTTAATTCGGGTTCTCTCGGATTTTTTCTCTGACTCTGTTAGGAAAAAATAATTTATAAATAGCACGATATAATAAATTTAACGTCATTGCATAAATATATATGTATATATGTATATATATGTTACTAATATTCACAGCTAAAAAAATATTTATCCAAAGAACTGAAAAAAATACTGCTTAAAGTACGCAAATGTATACCTATTGCTCAAAAGAAATATTCATGATTCTTTACAGTGTCGTAAATAATAAAAATAAATCAGTAAAAAAGTTACCAAAGCCTAATCATAAATATTAAAATTAAAATCCGTATGATCAGAAACTCAAATCGACGATTAAGTATTCGGCGGGTTTTTTTCTTCTTACATTTAATTAGCTTTAAATACTAATATTAAATAAAAAGGTATTTTTTTACATTGATATTTTTGACAGTTATTTATTTAAACTTTGAAAGTGGCAGCTTAAGACAGGTGGCCTCTTATTCCCGTTCGCCTCCGAAAATTCATTCGAACATTATATATATGTAGTTATTAAATTCATCCAAAGTTTATTCTATGACTCTCGACAACTTTTTCAAGAAAACTCTCTATATATTTTGATTATTACGTATGAATAACTTATCAAAAACGAAATTTGGAAACAAAGTAAAAAAAGAAAATCAATATTTAAATACTGCATTTTGTATTTTATTAAAATAGTTTATGCCGATATCGTTGTGTGGAATAACACAAGTTGTGTACGTTTAGGTCAACAAAAAATACTTTCATGATTACCCTATTTTGCCAAATATGATTCCTACATTATTTTCTAGACTATTTATATTTGAGAAAAGGGTGCGTAATATATACCACAATGGTTTTTAAGCACATTTTCTTTCCAGGTGAAGCACGGGCCGTCATATTGGGAAAAACCTTTTACAATTGAAACAAACGTACATTTCTGTTTGTTTAATGCAATATTTAAACCTAATTTAATATTTGTTAAAGCGTTTAATTGCAGAAAAAGATTCTTATAATCTGTTGATAGATGAAAAATTATTTAATAACTGGCAATTTATATTCCATTTGATTAATTTATTCATTCCTCATTAAGATGTGTATTTACTGTCTTTGTGTATGCCGCCATTACAGAGGAAATAAATGGATATGCATAATCATTAAGTTAGTGCACTTTCTTATCGTAATCATAGTGGGTTTAAATGTATCTTAAGAATTATGAGTATTTTGATTAAATACAAGTAATTTAAAAAAAAAATCACTGAATATTTGATAGCTTATCTTTTTAACACCGCTGCGGCCCTATCGAGGTCATTGTTGTGAAAACGTGCGTCTGTCACTTATGATCTCGGACATCGCCTTGGGGCAGTGAAATTCTTAAATCATCCATAATGACCTTTATACCCCTGTTGTCTGCGAAAGGAAAACATATTGAGGAGTTCAACGATTATTATGATGATTAATAAAATATTGAAATGTCAAGACATAACCGCGATCAACCGGCCTTTAAATTTAAGTGTTAATAACATGGTGGGTCAAGATTTGACTGGCCGCTGGCGGTGTTACACGAATGGCCGATCGTTTCAGTACAAATATATGAGACGTCGGTGAAAAATAAAACTGGCCGTTGGTCAAGAGTGGCCGTTGATTTCGGGTGGCCGCTAGGACAGTTTTGGCTGTTTAAGAAATTTAAGAACTCTATTAAAGTATTTTGGTGTGATTTTTTGAGAATTGAACGAGAGAATACTGGAACATATGTTCACTTTATTAAATATTCGCTGAAAGGTATGTAATTATGCTTTCATTTCTCGGCCAGGATTTCCTCTGTCGTTGTTAACGATATAACCATCCGACTAGAACAACACTATCCCGTATATTTTGATTTTAACATTTAACACGTATCAATAAATTGAACAGTGTCTAACCTGAATATTGCTGTGAGAATATTATGTTATGTGTCACCTTGGTGCAGCAAGCAATTTACCGTGCAAACTGTATAGACGTTTTTAGAGAACTGGACGTATAACTATTTATTAGAGTAAAATATAGGAATCTAGCAGCAGCAGTTTTTGTAAAACCGAGATATTGTCCTTAACTGGATATGTTTATTGTTTTGTGAAAACCGCGGGGAAATGTTGTTCTATCTCAATTTATGTTAAGGGAAAAAACCGCAAAATTAGCCACATGCTTTCTTAACCTATCCGCGTGTCATATATTGAAGTGATAACTGAACAGAAGCTAACATTTGATGCAAAGATTGCTTGTGTCCTGTTAATATTTATATATTTTTTTCTTTTAAAGAGATCAAAGACATCAGACTTATTCAAATATCATTTGATGGAAACAACAGCATCAACCCACCCAATTTGATGCACGGAGATACTTTTGAGAGACTAAAAAAAGAAGTAAATATAAAGTTCCCGTCGTGTATTGATATAATTTACACAGACGAATATAACTTTAAAGACTGTGATATTAATCAAAGAGCTGCAAAACAGTTGGACAGGTTGAAACTAAAATGGGGATTGTTCCAAAGCAACTAATAAGTTTTATAAAAGGGCATTGCTAAGCGAAGCAACCATTCGCAATGTGAAATGCTTTGGAAGGATTATATTTTATATGCATACATGTATTTGAGGAGACAATTTTGTTTTGTGGAATACGTTATGCGTGTATACATATAACGTTGATAAGAATGAATAAAAACAAGATATGTATCTTCTATTAATCAATTTGAATTCATAATATAATTTTTATTTTTATCCCCAAGGTCTGGAATGTATTTATTGGGTTGAGAAAAGGTAACGTGATTGTACAGTTTCCTTATTCCTAGTAAAAAGGTATCATATATGATTAACTGTTGGGTAATTTTGTTTTTTATATTGATATGTATTAAGCACTACATCTGACGACTGGTGTAAGTAATTTATGTTTCAAACTAAAACGTGGCTGAAGATCTTGAGATCTGAAGTCTGCTCCGATGGAAAATTGCAGCTGGTGTGTCTAATTGCAACCCAAACTGTTCTAGTATAGTAGTAGATATGCATGTATTTATATTAATTCCCGATGATGTACCCGAAATGTATCTACCTCGGACCAGTTCCACTCACATGAAAACTATTTTGTTTCAATAAAAACTGCGATGAGTAATCACATGTCCGCTTCAAATTTTCGCTTTATACATGCTTCAAACTCGGCATTCAGAAGTTGGAGTTCTATTCGCTTTTCGCTATTCACTATTCGAATAGCGAATATAATTGTGGTCGGTTCGCTATTCAAATTACCGTGAACATGCTAATAAACGTAAATTCAAAATCCACATAAACTTCCCTTATTAATCGAAACAAACAGTGACAAAGTAAAAATTATAACTTGCTGACATGACATTGACATAATTAGCTAGCCTCGCGAGAAGGTAAGAAATTCATCAATTCTGTTGCAATGTGAATAGCTTTCAAGAGGCAGCCTTACACCCTGTATCCCATATTTGGGGCTTCATATTTGAAGGGGGTGGGGCCCTGGGAATTTCCAGTCGACCCTCAAACGGAATTGGGTTTACACGACCATTAACAGGCTTAGCTAGCCTGGCCAAAATAGGAAATTTCGTATAATACAGTTAAAATAGGAACATCATTCAAAGGGCTGGCTAACACCCTGTATCCCATATTTGGGCCTTCAGATTTGGGGAGGATGGCGCCCTTGGAAAGTCTAGTCGACCCTCAAAAGGAATTGGGTGTACACGACCTCGAAGAGGCATAGCTAGCCTGGTGAAAATAGGAATTTGGTATAAGTTTTTGCGTGGACCCTGAGGTCTACGCAGAAAATATATAAGCGAGGTTAAACCGGATGCACTGGGGAAAATTTAGCTTGCGCATGAGCTAATCTGGTTCCTGCGCGACATTATGGGTAGCTAAAGGAACCAGGCTAGCACACGTGTATCTGAATCGGGATCGGGATTTCATGCCATATATGCACATGTTCATTGTATTTGTAAAGTTGTCGGTGAACAGTACAGAAAAAAACTGAAGTATTTCTTTTAAAGAAATGATCGACATGTGATATGAATTATCAGCATCATGGAATACATTAATTTTATGCCGAAACTACAACATGCATTTAATGGCATAAATCGCGATGTTTTATTGTTTTCTGAAATAGCTTAACTATACGACGAGGCTAGTGTACTTCCCGATTAAAAAACAATTGCGCATTTAAGCATGATTTAATAATTACGTGACTGTATATAATACATCATTGAATAATTATGTCACTGTATGAAAGTTTAAATTTCAAGAGAAATGCATCAAAATACGAAATCAATTTACATAGTGAACAAAGTAGTACGCAAATAGTGAAATTCGCTGAACGCCTAATACTACAAATAGCAATTTGTAATGAGAATATAATTGAAGGGGCTGGCTGTCTAGTCGACCCTCAAAAGAAATTGGGTCTACACGACCACTAACAAACGTATATGTAGATAGCTATTTGAAACAGCAAATTTCATGTAAATGGTTATAATCGGAATACTATAATAGGGAGTGACTTACATATTCATATTTTCTTAGGTCAAAATGTGGTACTTGGTGAAATCAATTGACATTTAAGAACGAGTTATTATTGTGAATGTATAGGACATTTCTATAATACAATTATCACGATATTTATCTTAACCCTTTTTTAAATTAAATATTAAAAGTCAACACTATCACTCTGAAAGTGAGCAGAGATTAATAATTTTAGGTATTACATGTAATAACATTTGTAGGTACATGTATGTAGTACGTTTTGATTTTTATAGTGTATAAAATCAATAACGAAACAAGAGGTTACGTAATATGCTATTTAATCGCTTGAACAAAGTTAAACGAATATTTAAATGAATATGGGTTTTTGGTAGACTTGTGTTATCTATCAATACATATACCGGAGTTCACATGGTGTGCTATTTCATAACGATTCATATGCCATATGATGTATTATATATTATGTGAGTGTTATATAAAAAAAGGAAAAGGTCAACGGTTCAAGCCCCGGTGTAGCCACTTGATGTGTGTTGTGTTCTTGGATAAGGCACTTTATCTACATTTGTCTTAGTCCACAAAGATAAAAATGGGTCCCGGCTCAGGCTGGAAATGAATCCGCGATGGACTGGTGTCCTATCCAGAGGGAGTCTTTGGTTTTCATCCGATTAGAATCACGGAAACCAGGAATAAAATAACGACCCTCATTGGTCGGAGAAAGAATGAAAATATTATTAACACGCTTATCTTTTAAAAAAGATAGGTGAGCTAGCGCTGTAGCCATTTTTATACATACAAAGGAAGGTTGGGCATTTATTGCTCTTTGCTTTCGTTTGAGATTCCGCGTAAATTTTCTTGCGTGAATGTCGTTTCTTTGCTCGGATTTTTCCGTATGATAGACTCAAGCCAAATTGACCAATGAGAAATTATCTTTGTGTTTCGACTTAAAATGTTCCCGCTTCAATGTCGTTTCTTTGTTCATAACAATCGGACTTTTCCGTCAAAAAAAAAGAAAAATCAAGAACTATTCTCGCATCTTGTCTATACGACATACTCTGGAAAGATATTGTTGTTGTTGTTGTTTAGCTCACCTGAACCAAATTTGTCCGTCATCCGTCCGTTCGTCTGTCTGTCTGTCCATCTGTAAATTTTCTACTTTTTTGATTTTTTCTCAAAAACCACTGGGCCAATTTTAACCAAACTTGGTACAAAGCATCCTTATGGAAAGGGGATTCTAAATTGTTAAAATACGGGGCTAAACCCTTTCTAAAATGGAAATATTTGCGAAACAGTGAGTATAAGGTGGGTGTGTTTAAAAATCTTCTTCTCAAGAACCACTGCACAAAAAATGACAATATTTACACAAACTCTTGTATATATAATGAAGATTCTAAATTGTAAAAATCATGACCCCTGGACCAAAACTGGCGGGGTTCAAAGTTTAACATAAACATAAATAGGAAATTGTTTTAAAATCTTCCTCTCAAGAACTACTCCACCAGAAATGCCAATATTTATACACAAGCTTGTATATATAGTGAAGATTCTAAATTGTAAAAATCATGACCCCCGACCCAAAACTGGGGCCCCAGGCAGGGTTCAAATGTTAACATATATAGAAAAATGTTTAAAAATCTTCTCAAGAACTACAATGCAACAGTTTGGGATATTACTATGAATACATCCTTGGCTATTGTCGATTCTAAATTGTTAAAATCGTTACCCCCGGTTTTATACTGGGGCACCAAGAGGGGTTCAAAGTTTAACATAGAAATATATATGAAACATGTTTAAAAATCTTTGTGTAGATATCTAGAGCTATTGAACGGACCGCTAGTTAAGCCGCTAGGTCTCTGCTTTGAAGTTGGAAATATCAACTAAAGACAAATATCATCGACATAATTTGTTAATTTCAAGCGGAAATATACATGTTAAAATTCATTATAACATATAGAATGAACAAAATATCACTAAATAAATTAGATTTCATGTTTGTTACAAAGTGCTTACTTAGGTAGTTATCTTGATTTTGATGCTTAGCATTAAAAATTTAGGCTACGAATATCTATATAGCGGCTAGGTTAGCTTACCGTTCAACAGCGTAGCTGCTACGTAGCCCTACATAGCAGCTACGATCTTGAACGCACCCCAGTTGATCTCTACAATCTTGGCATTATATGACCCAAGTTTTTCCTGTGTAGTTAGACAATAAATTAAAAAAACTTCAGAATTCGGACCATATCTATTTTTTGTAATAAAACAAAATTGTCATCGTGAAGTCTAGCTACAGCAAGTTTTCCCAGAATGCCCGACCGTGAAGTCGAGCATGCGTATTCCAGAAATATAGACTATCGAAGATGCTAGAGCTCGAGAGCGCAAGCAATAATGCAAATACGTCCATCAAGTTTGTTAACCTCTCTACAGATTATTAAATGCTTTGGTTGTGCTTTAATACCACTGAATCGGGAGAAACTGTCTTTTGTTTAAGATATCTGTAACTAATATATTTCTTTTAAAGTTGAAACTTACTATTTACTAATCAACTATCAAAAATAAGGCTTAAAAACGGAATTCGAGTGTAAATGTAATGGACTTGTCTTAGTTTGTATTTCTGAGTCGATAATTAATTTTTCATCATGTGATGTATTATTCAAAATTTGTATGTATTTCGACATATCTATATATGGGTGTTTAATACATGTATATTTAAATGTACATACATGTATTAACTTAAGTATATAAATGCACATGTATGCTCATGCTTTATGTCTGTAACCATTTAATCATACAATCGCTCCCTCTTGTGGATGTGTGTATTGTACATTATAAATGTTTATTGTTAAATCTTCGTGTTACCCATATGAGGGCCGTTGATAGTCAATAAATAATTTGAATTGATATTTACAGTTTATAAGAATAATTGTATCGCATTATTAAATTTTTATGATAGATTATTATTTTGAAGACTTTTTATAATTTATAAAAAAAAGAATTTACTTATCAAGATATAGGATAATTCTGGCACCCACATTCAAAACAGATGCTACGTACCTGATATATACAATCTAGAACATGTGCAGACTAGGAATATATATAGATAGGACAGCGCACCAGTGGTGACTCAAATGCACGCAAACGCTTCGGATTCGCAAGCGAGGTGGTGGTAGTGGTTGTAGAAAAAAAATTTAGATTTATAACATCGAAAGAAATTGATTTAAACAAATAGTGCAATATCAATTAAAATCATGAAATAGATATTGGCACACCACACTTTTTTTTTTAAAAACACAATATGCTTTGGTATGTACGACGGCGTAAAAAAGCCAAGAACCAAATAAAAAAAAATATTTTAAGTTCTGACGAATTTGCTATATGTTCGAACAAATAAATGAATTGATTTTTAAAAGACTAATTTAGAGTCATTTAAACTATCGGATCTGGCATTGATGTAGATTACGAGGAGGAGGGGGGGGGGGCTGTTATCAAGCCACCCCTTTACTGGATTGTCTGTTTTCCTTCAAACGATAAATTGTTATATACAAATAAATGCATACATGTTCTAGTCTTTGATATTTATACAATATCTGACATATTTCGCTGCCAGAATTTAACACTACTGGCTTTGCAAACCCCTGTCTGTATGAAAATCCCCTGTCTTTCCCTGTCACCCCCTGTGTTTTCCCTGTCATCCCCTGTGCACCCCTATCAGCCACTGTACACATTACCTGTACACCCTGCAATCCCCTGTCAGCCCCTGTACACATCCCATGTGTGCCACTGTAAGCCCCTGTCACCCCCTGTACGCCCCTGTCACCCACTGTAAGCCACTGTATTTCCCTGTGCATGCCCCTGACACCCCCTGTACGGTGTTTAACTGTTTATAACAACCTTTTCTGTTATTTAATTTTCATTTTTTTTTTCTTAATTCAATTATTTTACTCTCAGGTCTTACAGTTTGAGATATAAATCAATTTTTGCACTCAACAGAGCGTCGACTCACAAAACACACTGTTATACTAATTTTAGAAAATATAATATGTTTTTATTAATAATTTATTGATATAGCACTTAAATAATCATGCTTACAACTAAAGGCTCGAGATTCACCGGGTGGTAAATCTCAGGTGAGGGCGGGGATTATTTTCGGTAGGTGTGAAAGCCTTGAGGGCATTTAGTCCGTTAGCGGTCGGGAACATCACTACTCCGTAATATTTGAAGCCAGTAGTGTAAGTTCAATTCTCCAAATCTATCACAATTTTGCATGTCTTTTTTTTTTATTTTTTTTTTTTTTGATATATATTTTACTTAGAAATATGTAACCCTTTACAATGTCTGATTGCCCCGGGTCAGGACAAGCAGATAAATCTTAAATAATAAACAAATTATAACAATCGAATAAATTTTACTATTTTCCATCTAAATATTTTTGTTTTTTGAAAAATTCAACATCAAGTCCATTTCTTTTGAGAGAGATCTTTTAAAAAAATTCAAAAGTGTGTTACATGTTTGAAAATTTTCTTTCATTCTACATGTCATTTTATATTTATAAATCACAAATGGAACATATGATATAATTGTACTTAAAACTAGAGACGAGCTCGTTGCAAAGCAACGAAGAGGTCTTCCGTTGCAGCTTCCTGTCGGAAAAGGATTGTCAATCAGTCTGATTAAAAGCACCCTCTTCTCCTTACAGGGTCTGACAGGTATTGATAGGGGGTCATCTTCACCCGACCTAAACTTCTGACCAATCAGGGCTTTAGAAAATGTATTGGAATTTTTTAAATGGAGACAGGGAAATTATTTTAATCCTGCTTTCTATGTAACCCCCAGACTGAGTATTGAAGAGTTGCACCTCTCATTAACAGATAAAGTCATGTATTTGGTAAATGAGATATATATTTAGGTTGTGTGCAAATATAGAAGTCATGTGAAAATGAATTGTTATCGATACCTATCATACCCTGATGAGTGTAAGCAGAAGGGTGGTGATTTTAATCAAACAGGATTGTCAATATGATAAAAGTAAGTTCAGAAAATCAAAAATAAATGATGACGGCTTCTCCAACCTGAGGGTGAGCTGTACGAGAGGTGCTCAGTGGGAGGGACAACTCTCCGTGTAATGTTTGGCCATGCAAGCACTCAGCTTCGTTTTTGCTTCAAGGAACAAATTTATCCGAAATGTATTAACAAGTCAATAAAAGAAAAAAAT
>WFKH01011926.1:13706241-13729540 GCA_016163765.1 Magallana hongkongensis | reverse complement strand
ACACACACACACACACACACACACACACACACACACACACACACACAGAGAGTTTTCCAGGAAAAAAAATGGTTGAGAGAAAGAGAAAGAGAGAAATCGTATCAATTAAATGGACCCAAGAATTCGACTTTTTTATTGTAGTCTTGAATCTACATGTATTAAGAAACTTTTTTAGAATAAAAGAGAAAAAAATAAGTTTTATAATTTCCAAAGAAACAGGAACTGCACTCTCTAACATTTGGCTGTATAGAGAGATAACAGTACTTGAAGTGGTTTATTACATAATGTACATAGGAGAACAGTCCATTCATTAGCATCGTTAACAATGCGGCCTTTCAGTTTGTATCCTGTGGACAATGAATAATGCGTAACTAGTAGGTGGTGTCAAGTTCGTATATGTATGTACGTATGTTTATCATTTATTATAGGGACTCGTGTACAATTGTATATGTGAATATATCTGATATTATTAACAGTAATTCCATTCAAAAGTACGCCCAACCCATCGGACCTATATATGTCACTTTTGAATATATAAATAAAATATACTACAAAGTATGCAGCATGCACGGTGCAATCTCTATCAGTCCAGCTGTACCGTGTATATAATGATATAATGAAACAATAAAATGCAATGATCAATTAAATATAGTCAATCATACATATCCTTAGTTTGAAAAAAAAACGTTGAAACCCAATACTTGTGAGCAGTGCGTTTCTTAATGAATTACAATTTCACAATGTAACAAAAATGCTTTTCATCTTTACCTTGATTTGAAGAACAAGACTTACAAATTCTCGCTTGTAAAACTTCACCATGATAGCCTACATTTTCTACCTTTCTTGGTAATTCGCCACATCTAAATTGTGCAAATAAAGATCGGTGAGTTCATAGAAATATATTTATCTAGGTGAAACTCATGTTTGAATTGTTCATATACAGGTATGAGTTGCATGACCTATACGCTAAAGTGTATAATAAAAGCCCCCCCCCCCCCCCCCCCCCCCCCCCGACAAAAAAAGGAAGAGAGAAGAAGATAGTGATTGAGAGAATACATTGAAAAACACTTTAAACATTCTTTAATTTTAGTCGTATTACTATTATTTTTTTTTCTTCATTATTATGATAAAAAAGAAGGTAAAGCACGTTATATAATTTCGAAAGAAATAGAAACTGCACTTTCTAACACGGCTTAATATAGAGAGATACATGTAACATAGGACTTGAGTGGATAATTTCATCGCGTATGTCCATTTATTAGTATGGTTACATGTACATATATCAATGTGGCCTTTCAGCTTGTTTTTCTTACATGCTCTCATTGACTTTACTTGACATAATGGTGAGTTATGTGCCTCTAAATGTTGCGTAACTTGGTTAAGAGGGCTAAAAGTTCAGTTCGGATATATATATATATATATATATAGAGAGAGAGAGAGAGAGAGAGAGGGAGGGAGAGAGAGAATCTAAGAATATCTGAATAATACACGCGAGGAGAAAAAAATAGTTATTTTATTTCAATTATAATTGTATCGTAATAATCATTTTATGCTTTATCTGAGGGTCTGATTTCTTTTCCACAATAAATTCTTAGTCTCCTCTGTGTACCTTATTATATGAGATAGACATTTTTGGGTCTTGCTTTCCAAACACACAAGTAAAGTGCAGTATACCGCCTGTGTTAACGTTATAGATCATGGGCATTAAAAAGAAAGTCTTTGTGATGCAGGTTGGGATTTTGAAAACAAAGCAAACTGGTCGGAATTCAACATAACTTGTAAGTGTATTCATAAAATCGAATCAAAATACGAAAATGAAAAAAATGTATTTTGTACTATTTTCAGAATAGATCAGTTCAACTACTTGCCACAAGCTAAGCGATGAATAATAAAATAAAATAAGCTCTCTTTCAATTATTGTTCAACTTCCTTGTGACGTGATCATCGAGTATTCGCCTTAGTCTGTTTACATCTGTACGTTGTGATCTCGACGGCAGGATGTTTCCTATTGGTTGTGTTATTTCTGTTAGGAAACCTAGTAATTTAATTTGACCAGATTGAACACAAT
Source organism: Magallana hongkongensis (assembly GCA_016163765.1). Classification (NCBI taxonomy): domain Eukaryota; kingdom Metazoa; phylum Mollusca; class Bivalvia; order Ostreida; family Ostreidae; genus Magallana; species Magallana hongkongensis. The sequence continues at coordinate 13,727,472 of WFKH01011926.1, read as the reverse complement.
CTACCATGGTGTTCCTTACCGGACACTCTGTGTATCACCTCGATGTCTTCACTGTATGGTTCTGTCTGCTGGCAGTCTCCTATGCGTATGGTAAGTCATTATTGTGTACAATTTTATTCTAACAATAACTTAGTCATGCAGTTTTTCATATATAATGGATTAGTTAATATAATTCCATTGTATTTTTGTAAAAACTTAATTCTTCTCAAACTTTAAGATGAAAATACATACTCTTGGTAATGACAAATTTAAAAAAGGGGTCATGACTCTGAGAGTCAGGTGATATAAGGTACTTAGATGATTCTTTAAATTCTTTTTGGCAAAAAAATGCATGAAGCGCATGCAGTTTGGTCACCAATACAAGTATATGTCTACATGTATAAATATTAATACGCGAAGAGGTTAATCAAAAAGCATCAACTGCCTTAGTTTATGTTATACTCGTATAACGTAAGTGGAAAATAAATTCATTCTTTGTGATTTAGTTTTCTACAACTAAAATAAGAAAATAAGGGGAAAAATATGTTACTGTGTTCACAAATTAAATTTAACATCAAGCGGATTAATTCATTTGCATGCGCGTCGAATTGTGACGTACGCAAGTTATGTTTTACGAAAGAAATGAATTTATTTAGCAAATCAAATGAGCCATAATAACCAGAATTAAATTATTGTCTTATAAATTTGCAAACCACTAAGACGGTCAGCTAACTCGATTCTATTACTCTTAAAGTGTAGAGCCTGAGGTTAAGCCATATGCAATACTTACAGGATATAATTGGTCCGACAGACTGACGCCAACAAATGTCATAGGATCAATGTGCAGCTGGCTGGTCCCAGTTTTCTTCTCACAAGCCTTACACATACGTGCGTAGCATTCACGGACCCAGAAGACAAATAGGGGGGGGATGTCAAGGGACAATTTTTGTTAATATGGAAGAGGGGGGAGGGGGTCCGGGGACTTTTTAAGGTAATTTTACAATGTAGATTTAATTTTTAAGGGGGATCCGAACACCGACTCCTCATCTAGCCCTAGGCATTAATTGAAATGTTTCTCAGGGCATAAAATATCAGTGTGCTATTTTCATGTTCAGTGAAAGTTGAAATTACTATTTAATGTAATGTTACCTTAAAAAAGTGCGAGCCACACTTTTTATCATAACATTAATAACTTAGTGTATTGATAGAATAAGTAAAAATTGACAACGCTGGGGTGTCACATTAAGGGGGAACAGGACGTTGCAGTGTAACATTATTTGTCAATGAATTTTTCTTCTTTTTTTAACACATTTACATTAAGATGTCCACAACAACATATATCATTTTCATAACTACTTTCTTACCTTGCAAGGGAAATATTTTGAATTATCCCCCTTTTCTGGCATTATGAATTTTTGTAACAATTTTAATTTTCTCCAGTAATTATTTTATTTGATGGAAATTTTTTTGCAAAGTATATTCATTAATTTTAAGAACGGAAATAAATTTCAAAATTAATTACATTTGCTTTTTTACATAGCAATATCATAATTTGATCAAGATATTGTTGAAATCAGCACTTCAAATTTTAAAGTTTTTGATTCTCAATCTGAACAAAATGTGATGGCACTAAAAAATTATTAATGAATTTTTTTAAAAACATTTCTTATATCAACCTTAGCTTGTGCTCTATAACTTATAAGATTTTCATGGCAACTTTTTGGCATTCAAGAGAGATACTACAATAGGAATCACCCCTACCCCTTATTCTGGAATAATGACTTTTTGTGACAATTCTGTTTTGAACCATCAAAAAACTAAAGCATTCTTTAAATTTATCAATTAACATTAACAGATCATTATCAGAATATATATCTGATTTTATTAACCGCTTAGGATTTTGTACATTTACATTTCTAAAATTAAAAATGTTAAATTTGCACCAACTCATGTTGTGAAAATGATTAGCGCCATTAAGTACGGGTAAAAGATCTATCAAATTCTGTATGACGTCATAATGAATAAATGACATCATTAGCATCATACAATCAAATCAATTATGATGTCATTATAGAGTTAGCACATCAAAGTCACGTGATACGTGTCCTGTTCCCCCTTAAAGATTCAAATCGGTGACACAAGTAGAGAATTGACAATAAAAACTGTTAAAACATATATAAGGGATGACATTTAAACCGAGAGTTGAATCTTAACAGATAATTAAATGCATGACAGCACAGTTTATCATCTAAATGAGTGTACTTCCCATCGCACCATGAGTTGATGCATCTCATAAATTAAATTCTAAGAACAGCTGTTTTTATTTGCACATGGTTACTGCGTTTGACAGAGCAAGCGGTCAAACTAATTAAACAAATGTATTAATTGGCCAAAAATATATTTACGCATAAGGTGGTTACAATTTAAAATATAAACAAATTAATCAATCTAAATATTGATTCTCTAAAATTGCGTGACAGTCACTGTCAAGGTGTACATGCATGGCTGCATTGTTATTATGAATAATTATGTATCTCTCTATGTCATAATTTATTATGTACAATAAATCTTAGTTACAATTGCATCATGATTTGATACAACCTGAGAAATACACTCCAAGTACACTGTGTGATTATCTTAACAGTTAATGTCGCCCTCAACAAACCAGCATACCAACAGTATCAAATGTATCCAGGTAACCACAGATATGACGCCAGTAATGCTGTAGACGGACGTAAATCAGACCTGAGTGATTGGGGAGGTCAATGTGCTTTATCATATATCGAACCAACCGCCACTTGGTGGGTGAACTTGACTAGCATCCACAGCATCCATCACATCACCGTCTACTTCATGACGTACAATGATCCACGCAGTTTAGTGACATTTTTTACTCTTATATTTACCCTCAGATAACATTACTCTTTAAACTCAAATTATATTTATATCCATTAACTATTATAATTAAGATTTCCGACTGTTATGATGTAAAAGTCCACGATTCTACTTTCTAGTTTAATTAGTTATTTTGCATGTTTATTTGTTAATTTCAGGTATCCGATCCATGTTATGACCTAATTTTATAACCTTGATTATCTATCAAATATTTTGATATGAAATCGATCCATTTTAGAGTACAAAAAAATTATCAAAAGAAAATTTTAAAAAATGTTATTGCCTAGCAATAATTAATAAATGACGATTGCATTAAGGTCTTTTGGGAGAAGCACATTTTTGAAAATGATAAAAAAGAAATACCAAGACTTGTAGACTGATTGTTCTTGAACAATAAGAGGTCTTTCCACCTTATTATTTTTATGTTTACGGTGAGGTACAGAATACCTAATAACTTGCTAGATTGCTCTATAGAGTAAATAAAATTTGGTCAGCCAGGTATGGCATTTAGGCCTGAATTTGGTTATGGGATTACTTAGGTATGGCATCAATAAAGTAAGCTATATATCTAGTTAACATTTGCACTTTATTGTTATACTTTTCACTATATTTTATAACAGATTGTTGCTATAGTTTGAATTACTTAAGAGTTACAGCTATAAAATTCTATTATACTAGTGATGCATGTTGTACTAGAAATTGAAAAAAACACGAAGCCATCAATGATATTTTAAACTTTATCTAATTTAAATTTCAATCAATTGCTTTAAGAATACCCTGCTGTTAATCGTAAATGTCTTTTGAATTACTTTTCTGAGTTTTTCCAACGTATTTTGAACAAAACTGATGTATTGGCCAGGTGAATATTTTTTTTTTACACATGACTATAAATAGAAAACCTAACAATAGAAGAGAGTGCTCTAGAGGCTAGCTGTCTTTATACAATATGAATGGGTTGACTGTAAAAAAAACAATTTACATTTCAGTAACCACCGGATCTTGATGAGATAACTGCCCGACCAATTTGTATACCTTATTAGGCAATCCCGCAAGCTATTAAAAACCTTACCGAAATTCTGTAATTCAAAAACGATATGAAAATTCATTTATCAACAGATTTTTGAAGGACATTGATTTTGACCCTTATGTCATTTTGTTCAGCCAAGATACACGCTCCCATCCCAAGTGGTCCGACGTCTCTATGATAAATAGTAAAAAAAATTGAAAGTGATTTTATCGAAATTTCAGTACTTTCAGGAGCAAAAACTGCTTAAAGAGGGCCTCAGAACCTTACAGTATGAATAAATTGAAGAGCTTTTTAAGTGTACTTAAGACATTGGTAAAGGTTTCAAGTCTCATTATCTTATGGTTTCAGAGGAGTAGCGATAAAAAGCTTGTATTTCAAAGGGCAAAAACTCTGTAAGTTCTTGGAATTTTTAGACACATGGTCATTTGGCACCATAACTTTTAATGACCATTTACATTAAGTTTTAATTGTTTGGACAAACCTAATATCAAAACGTCACCCCGAGAAGAATAAAAAGAGAAGAATAAAAAACAAAGAAAACTAGTCTACTAATTGTTCTCGAACAATTTAAGGCCTTTCCAACTCATTACTTTTTATGTTTAAAACAGTTTTGTTTCAATAAAATTGATAAAATGCTTTCTCTGCATTAATTCATGAAAAAAAAAATTAAAAGATTTAGTTGGTTTTTTTAAATTAAAAGATTTAGTTTTTTTTGTTTTTTTTTTTGTTTTTTTTTTGGGTGGGGGGGGGGTGTTTTTTTTTTTGGGGGGGTTTTATTTTACCTTCACCTTTGACCTTGATGCCATTTTCATTAAACAGGTCAAGTTTTCATTTTCAAGTGGTCCAATATCTCTATGACGTATGGTTTAAAAGTAGTAAGTGTTTTCACAAAGTTAAGAAACTTTCAGGGGCAATAACTGCTTTAGGGAACCATCGGATCCATTCGGTATGAGTAAATTAAAAAATCCTTAAAGTCGACTAAAGTCATTGGTAAATATTATAAATTCCTATCTCTTAAGGTTTAAGAGCAGTAGCGATAACAACATTTTGTACAATAGAGGCAATGACTCTATAACTAAATCGCGATAGGGGCTGAAGGGCTACATTTTGAAATGTCGTAAGATGTCCTACTAAATCCATGAAAAAGTTTTTATATACAATTCTAAACAAAAGAAATATAAAAATTCATTATTATACAGTTTTCAAATGACCGTGACTTTTGCCCTTATGTCATTTTGGTAGGCCAAGGTAGAGGCTTCAATTCCAAGTGGTCCGATGTATCTACGACGTATTGTAAAAAAGTTGTAAGTGTTTTTCAAGAACCTAAGAAACTTTCAGGGGCATTAACTGCTAGAATGGGGCCTTGGACCCTTTCGGTATTCATAGATTGAAGGAGCCATAAAGTGAACTAAATACCACATTTAACGTAGTGTACCATCTTTCTTTGTAATTACATACAATCGTACACTTGAAGATAAAACAGAGATACAGGATCTTGGTTTATTTTGGGGTTTTACACTAATTTTGATCTAAACGTTAGCGATTACTGCAAGCAATTGTTGTTTGCAATTATTATTGTTCTTGAATGCGGACACTAACGAAGAAATCATAGCGTGTGTTTATTTGATCGAAATTTAAGGAACAACAACATATGTATAGTATATGTAACCCTCAGTATATTTAATGAGGCACCTGATAAATATGTACATGTTATCATGTGCGCAATTGACACTCTCTTGGTGAACGTCTCTTCAGAGTAATAATAATACTGTTAAGCTTCTGATATCACTTCATCTTTAATCGTAATTTCATTTTAGTGTTTTCTTATATCATCGCAAAATTCTTTGGATTCTCGATGTATGTCTCCAACACAACTGACAGACAACAGGGAACACTGTGTTTCAAGGACGGCAACTTTACAGAAGACACGATACCTGCTGTCTTCACCACCACCTGTCCTGTATATGGACAGTACGTCATCTACTACAATGAGAGACTACCAGGAGTCACCTATCCTGACGGGTACTATGAGGCTGTTTCGAGTAGCCTCTGTGAAGTGGAGGTGTATGGTGAGCGTTCATTATTTCTTGAATTCAACGTTGAATAATGATGCTGTTGGTGAACATTTGTCAATATAATTTAAATGCACATATGGACCAGCGATATTTTGCCTAAAGACGCATGAGTTGTTATGATTGGATTTGTTGAGGGTATTGTCACTCCACTACAGCATTTGAAATATTTCTTAGATGAGATAAAATGAAACTTAATTAGAACAACTAAAGAAAGGACCACATCTTATACTTATTAAAACTCAATTTTTATCAGCTATAGAATGTTACATTTTTGTAGCATGATATGAACACTATCAAACACTTCTATTACTTCCCCTGTATCAGCATTTTTAGCTCACCTGAGCTAAAAGCTCAAGTGAGCTTTACTGATCACTTTTTGTCCGGCGTTCGTCGGTCCGTCTGTCTGTGTCTCCGTAAACATTTAACATTTTCGACTTCTTCTCCAGAACCATTGGGCCGATTAACACCAAACTTGGCAAAAAGCATGCTTAAGTAAAGGGAATTCAAGTTTGGTTAAATGAAGGGCGACGTCCTTTCTAATGGGGAGATAATTAAAAATCATTGTTGGTATTTATCAAAAATCCTCTTCTCAAAAACAATTCGGCCAGATAAGCTGAAACGTATGGAAGAATCCACAGGTAGTGTAAATTCAAGTTTGTTCAAATTATGATTCCCGGGGGTAGGGTTGGCCACAATGTCGGGGGGGGGGGGTCGAATTTTTACATAGGAATATATAGCGTCAATCTTCAAAAATCTTCTTGTCTGAAACCGATCAGCCAGAAAAGCTGTTACTTGTGTGGAAGCATCCTCAGGTAGGGTAGATTTAAGTTTGTTCAAATCATGAACCCCAGGGGCAGGGTGGGGCAACAAAGGGGGGAGGTCGAATTTTTACATAGGAATATATAGAGAAAAAAATTTCAAATATTCTTCTCAGAAACCGATCGGTCAGAAAAGCTGTTACCTATGTGGAAGCATCCTTCTGTATGGTAGATTCAAGTTTCTTCAAATCATGATCCCCGGGGGTAGGCTTTGGCCACAATGGGGGTTCGAATTTTTACATAGGAAAACATAAGGAAAAATCTTCAAAAATCTTTTTTTCTTAAACTAATCGACCACAAAAGCCATTACTCGTGTTGAACTATCCTCAGGTAGGGTAGATTCACGTTTGTTTCAATGATGATCCCCAGGGTAAGAATGGGGCCACATTGAGGGGTCGAATTTTTACTTAGGAATATATAGGGAATATTCTTTACAAATCATCATCTAAAACACAATTTGCCTAGAAAAGCTGTAACTTAAGTCAGTTCAGATAGTGTAAATTAAAACTTTTTAAAATCATAATCATCAGGAGTAAGTTGGGGCCACATGGGGGGGGGGGGGGGGGCAATTTTACAAAGGAAAACATCTGAATTATTCTCAAAAACTTAAATATTATTATATATGGTTTTACTTATATGCTAGCATTTTCACATATTGTTAATTCTTTAAAATTGTTTAGACTCTGTCCCCTGGACAATTCGTGGGCCTCACAAGGGGTTCAAAGTTTGATGTAGGTTTCTAATCCATATATAAACAGTTGTTGAAGACCTACTCGAGAACTGCAATGCTCAATATGTGATATGACTGTAAAATCATCCTGTTATAAAGGGGCTCAATAATAAACATAAGAATATGCAGGGGAATTTTTTTGATACATATCCATTATACGACATTGTCCAGAAATTTTGTATATGACTCCAAAAGTTGATTTTATTATGTTTATCGTTGCTCAGGTGAGCGATGCGGCCCATGGGCGTCTTGTTTTTTGTGGGTTTTTTTTTTTTTATCTCATCCTTTATTAAATATGCCAAAACTCGTGTGTTCTTCATATTCGGAGTATCTGGGATTTTTTGGATGCAATTTTGCAGTCAAAACTTAGACGTCATGATATGAAAAATTTAATATAGATGACGCCATAATATTTTCGAACGTCGAAAACATGCAATATAAGAAGAGAATACTACATAACAAATTCTGTATGTGTATGTAGCCTGAATACCATTTATCAGATGATCAACCTGTTCATTCTGTAATAGCTACATCAGCGCTACGACAAGCGCTTCGGTTGATCCTCGCCTGGCTTGGCCTACCATCTAAACTCCCCGTCTGTAGTTGAGAACAGCGGTGAGTTCCTGAGACAATGGTCAGACCGTGTACTCACTGGCATCTTGTACGTTCTCCATGCTGTTAGATGTAAACTCACATGCCATATCCCGTTCTAGCTTAAAGCTGAACACCGCTCGTAAACAGGAACCATCACACAGGTACCTGGTATATAAACCCTTCGATTTCGTTACACCCGATTGCACACCTGAAACTCGTGGCTGACATGTAGTATTCCTTTCAAGGTCTTTGGATTTTATGCATTCATTCTTATTCCATCTGCATATTCTGTTTGTAAATAATGCATTGACCAATTTATTTGATGTTAGTATTCTCCTGGCGTGAAAAAAGTGTGTAAAATTTGATAATTTCATCGCGACCGAATAACACGGCGAGGCAAGATGTATCTCCACACAGGTGAGACCTCTACAGCGAAGTAATTTGAACTGTTTAGAGGGCTGTCCCTTATATAAGGGTTGTAGGGACATCAGTGATGAAAGAGAAATATGACGGACAGTGCCTATTTACGAGCGGTGTTCAGCTTTAATGTATGTCGCTGAGGATCTAGAGGCAGACTTGCATATTTTATCAACGGCAGGCCCAGGTTTGTTAATGAGACAGTGGATACAATGCAGTACCAACAACACTCCGAACAGAGCAGACATCTATGTCCTAGCTTGGGAATTGGCGGTGATTGAAATCCTAGTTCATGTAGCTTGAGACTCGTTGGCATGGGAGTCGAATGCAATGGAATTTAAAATAAATAAATAAATTTATCCTATCACTAACGTGTTATCCTTTCTCTTATAGCATTAAAATTTCAAAAGCAAGGGGAGGGGAAAGGGTTAATATGTTGAAGACAAAAAATCTTAAGTTTGAATTAATAATCAAATTGGAAAGGGGAATATACAGTTTAACCCCATCTTTTTATTTTGAAAATCAAGGAATGGTCAACATTTGCGTAGCGATTTTTTTTTTATCACATTGTCAAATGTTTATGATTTTGAAACCTGTTTTAATGTACCTGAAATAATATTGAAAGATATTTTTTTTAACTACATGTAAATGTTTTTGCAATAAATAAGCAAACATTATATTTTGTTTTAATTGCTGGATGGTTTTTTTCTTTTTATAGGATGTCCTGGAGGGTTTTACGGAACTAACTGTTCTATCGCCTGTCCAGATACCAATTGTTACTGTCACTTAGAGACGGGCACCTGTCAGGGCTGTAAACCTGGATACCAAGGTTACCTGTGTAAATTAGGTAATGCATGTTCTATTATTACACTTTCATGTTAAATGCTAAAATCTGACGCAGTTTATGATCCGTTATATTACCCTTAGCGAAAGCAACACACTTGGCAACGGGTAACACAACGAATTGTTACATGCTCGTAAATTATGCGCGTACGGTTCGCCGTAGAATTCACGTCATTCCTATATAAAACCAGTGAAGTTTTCTTTAAAATTAAGAAATTCAGTATTACAAAGTAAATTGTGCCTGTTTGAGAGGGTAACAGTTGAAATTGACATCCCCGACACGCTTCGCGTCGGTTGATAATGGTTTTCTCGGGGTGTCAATTTAACTGTTACCCTCCCAAACAGGCACTATTTATATATTTTAATCTTTCAAGCATTTGCACTATACATGGATACCACAGTTCGGTTTTGGTGTACCTGATTGTTTATGATTTTTATGCTACCATATTTTTAGATGTAACGGTAAAATTTTGTACTTTTACAGATAAACGAACAATATTTTTAAAATTAAGATATACGAAATTATGTATGGTCCTATATTTTTGCTTTATATTCACATGTCACTAAAAAGCTCAGAAAATTAAAGGCAATGGAGTAGTGACGTTTCTTTCTCTGCAGTGATCTTTTTTTCGTTGGATTTTTAACAAGTTTACCTACTTGATACTCCTTACTCTAAGCTCATGTCTCTAGTTATTTTTGTTACCAATTTGCAATGTTACGGCTGAATAACCTATAACTTTCAAAAAACCCGACCTTGAAACAAAACTGACTTGTACTGAACGATGATTAAAAAAATATACAATACCTCTAAATCAAGCAAACGTACATTGTATAAAACAAACAGGCACAAAACAAGAAGAGCAAAATGAAGTTTCTGAAAATTTGAAACAATACAGATAGTTTTGTAGTACATAAATTTTAGACAATAAAATATCCATAAATATAATGTGCGCCTTGTATCTTTATTTTTTGCAATTTATTTTATATATAAAAAAAAACTCTAAGCCAACTTTTTTATTAATAACTAACACAAGCAATTCAGAGCAAAAATTTTTGACATTAACATAATTATATTTTATTTGGTATTAGTTAATTATTAAATTGACATCATACATGTATGCATTTTTTTAGTTTTGACCGAAAAATAGAATGCTCTTTGATGTTGTTTTGCATACATTGTTTAATTACCATTCCATTGTATTTACCAACTTGCAATGTATATTAAGTAAACATTGCATTTTTCCAATAGCGTGTGGTCAAGGATTATATGGTGCAGAGTGTCAACAAGAATGTGGACACTGCCGTGACTTGACTCAGTGCTTCCACATAAACGGGTCGTGTCTAACGGAATGTGAAGTTGGTTATCAAGGGGAAACGTGTAAAGCTCGTGAGTGGAAATATCATTCATTTTAAGAAAGTACAAAAAACAACTTACATTTTAGTGGACGAAATAACGGTAAATCGAAAATGGAAATTCTCAATTGTTTCAAAAATTATAAAAGTGTTCATAACTAAATTATTCCAATCGGGTTTTTTTCTTTTCGCGTCAGAAAATCAATTATGAGCAATAATAAATCCTTTACATTCGGAAATTGAAAACAAAATATAATTGAACTCTGCAATCGCCAAAGTTTAAGATATTTTATAATGCGAAAAACTTTCCAACCTAATTTATACTCGAATAAATTGGTGTAATTGAATTCATTTCTCAGAGATAATTCACAAAAAAATTGTCAAAACATAAGGACTCTTTGTTTACATCATATGTTTTTATTCACCAGCTTGTGATAAAGGAGCATTTGGTGATAACTGCAGTGAAACATGCGGACACTGTCGTGACGTAGGCCAGTGTTCCAATATCAACGGAACATGTTTAAGTGGATGTCTTGCTGGTTATCGAGGAGTCTCGTGTAAAACACGTGAGTTTATGAGTATTTACTTTGTGAGGTATGATCAAACGTTTTTTTTCCACTCTCCCAGATAAGACGCTACATTATTACTGATATTTTTTACTTAACATTTTCTCTTTCACCAGCTTGTGATAAAGGATCATTTGGAGATAACTGCAGTGAAACATGCGGACACTGTCGTGACGTAGACCAGTGCTCAAATATGAATGGGACATGTCTGACTGGATGTGATGCTGGTTATCATGGAGACCTGTGTAAAACACGTAAGTTTAAACATTCAACATGCTATAAACTTCAGAATCAACCCACCCTTTACCATATAAGAGGCCCAGTGGTGACATTGATCTCCGGAGCAACAAAAGCCACAACTCTGATCAAATCAACATTACTGTACCAAATTCGAAATATCTTGACAAATAAGTAAAGTATATCTTGCACAAAAAGTTAAAACATCTGCCGATTTTTATCCACATTTTGTATGATAAACACCAAGCCCCTTTTGTAGTTTAGTATTTGTGAGAAGATTTTTCTCTATTTCTATTTAAAAATCCCCCGTGTGACCCCACTATACTCTTGAGAATCATGGTTTGATTTCAATGTTAATCTGCACAACCTGTTCTTTCAACGAAGTTTTTGCTTTTTTGGCTGAATGCTTTTACAGAAGATTTTTAAAGATTTTTCTCTATATCATCCTATGTATAAATTTGATATCCCCCCATTGTGGTCCCAACCTACCCCGGGGATCATGATTTGAACAGACTTGAATCGACACTCCCTGAGGATGCTCCACACAAGTTTGAGTTTTTCTGGCCAAATGGTTTTTGAGAAGATTTTTTATAGATTTTCTCTATACATTCTTATGTAAAAGTTTTTGCTTTTTGGCCAAATGGATTTTAAGAAGGTTTTTATCAGATTTTTCCTATATTTTCCTATGTACATGTATAAACACTACCTGAGAATGCTTCCACACAAATTTAAGCTTTTCTGGCCAAAAAGTTTTTCATCAGAAATTTTTTTGAAAAATACCAACAAATTTTTAAATTCTAAATTACCCCCCCCCCCTCCCTTTGTGAAGATTCAAAAATAGATGACACAACTTTAGTAAGATTTGTTTAAAATATAACAATTTTTATTTCTACAGCTTGCGATATAAGATCATTTGGAGATAACTGCAGTAAAACATGCGGACACTGCCGTGACATTAATAAGTGTTCCAATATCAATGGGACATGTTTAACTGGATGTGCTGATGGTTATCAGGGGGACTTATGTAAAACAGGTAAGTAATAGCGTTCTGTCAGATATGAATTTCCAATTCAAATCCATTAACCGAAAAACAAACATTAGTAAAATATTGCATACATTATTGCTTTGTATGTTGAAAATGTTAAGCAAACTAGATGATATTCCGCTCAAGGGGGGGAATAAACTGTTTTCACAATAATATGATACAACTAGACGCGATGTCGTTGCGAGCAACGAATAGGTCTTGCATAGATTTTGAAATGATAATGTACAATCCTGAAGAGATTTAAATCCCAAAACACTAAATTACCAAAGGCTCATTATCCATTAATTGCAATTGCAAAAGAAACCTTAATCCTCAGACTGATATAAAGAATCCAAAACCCATAAAAAATAATTTTTGTCCACTCTGACAACTCAATTTAAACATGACAATAACAACAAAAAAGAGACGTCAGGGTTACCTAACCTGCACGTCTACATGTTCAGTTCTATTTTATGGCAAAAGTTTAGTAGCTCAGTCACTAGCCATTATTGAGATCTTGCGCTGACAAAATAAAGCATCTCAATGAGATATTTCAGATATCTCAATGGAAAAAAAATTGTTTATATCCTATCTAATTGCTGTGTTGGTTTTTTTTAAACAATCTGTAAGATTTTATCGAAAATTACTAAGTAGAACATAAGATTTTTTTCTGCTTCCGGTGACAATCAGAAGTGACGAACAGATTATTGATAAAGAATTAGCACATTTACATGTTAAGGTCTATCTATCATATAACAAAGTTTCGTTGTTCAATCACTTACTGTTTTTGAAATCTCGTGCGGACAAAATCAGCAAAAAACATCTCAATGAGACATTTCAGATCTCAATGAAAAAAACAATGGAATATTTGTGAATTTACTATCGAAATGTAATGTTACATTTTCTAAACAATCTGAAAAATTCTGCTGAAAATTACAAAGTAGAACATAACATTTTGTCTGTTTCCGGTGACGACCGGAAGTGACGGAAAGATTATTGACACCAATTATGTACATCTACACAATAAGGTCTATTATATTGCAAAGATTGGTTGCTTAATAATTTACCGTTTTTGAGATCTCGCGCGGACAAACTCAAAAAAGTAACATCTCAATGAGATATCTCAGATATCTAAACAGAAAAGAAGTCTTTCATTCTTAAGGATCGCAAAAACGCCTTAGATCAGATTTTGAACAAAATTTTAAAAATTCATCAAAAAGGCATTTTTTTTAAAGCCAATATTTTTTGGTTTCGCTTCCGATGACGACCGAAAGTGACAAACGTCAATTCCATCCCCCTTGTGCACTTTACAAATGATATATTTACCATATCTGAAAATTTCAAATTTCTATCTCAAACCTTAAAAAAGAGATTTTTGGCGCACAAAATCACATTTTAAAAATAGAAAATCGGACGATTTTGACGACTGGAAGTGACCTCATTAATACAAAGTCAAATATACATAGTTTTATTTACTGTCTATCATCTCTTAAAATTTCAAGACAATCCATCGACGCGTTTTGAGGAAAACGGTAGGGGAAAAAATGATAATGGAGAAAAAGAAACCTTACGAAAACAGTAATGTCTTCCGTTCGAAACGGAAGACCATAATGAGTCCCCCCCCCCAAATTTAACTTCCCCGTTTTATGCATCACATCTTCCAGCTGAATATAGTGCAGTTTTCACTTGACTGAATGCTAGAGTCTGATCCTATGTAAGCTTTGTTTCACACTTTACATGTTAAATTCAGCTTGCCCATACGGATTCTTTGGACTGGGTTGTGCTGACAGATGTAACGACACCTGTGATGGTTGTAACAGATTCAATGGTTCTTGTGATTCTGGATGTAACCCCGGATGGCAGGGATATGAGTGTCAAGAAGGTACTGACTAATAGACTGTTGTTAAGCAACATATAATTAACCGAGAATAAAATATCCTAAAAGATTCTCCATGGACAAAAACGTTTAATTATAGTTTTACACAATCGTGTTTATTTGGATATACTGTCTAAATGGTGTTATATTGGCATTTATATACTGTTCATTGCCGTCTTTAGATTAATCAAACTTAATGGAGCTGATTTCTACTACCATCAGACCTTTACTCGCAAAATTATATTAAACGTGGATATATATATAGTGTATTATACCAAACATGAATAAAAAGACATTAAGTCCCAACACGCATCTTATTTTGTGTGTAATGATGGTGTAACACAGATAAATAATACAACGAAACCGGTTTACAAAAGCTTCTTTAATTTGGTCATCATTTTCAGAGATCATGTCAGAATATTCTTGGTATAGACAAAGGGGAATGCGATCTATTGTTTTAGCTCACTCGAGCCGAATGCTAAAGTGAGCTTTCTGATCAAGATTTGTAAATTATCTGTCGTCGTCGTTGCTGTTGTCTTTGTTATAAATTTTTCCACATTTTCATCTTCTCCAGAACCCCTGGGCCGATTTCAACCTAACTTGGAATAAAGCATCACTGGGTAAAGGAAATTCATGTTGAAATTAAGAGCCACGCCCTCTTTTAAGGGGAGATAATTTAGAATTATTGAAATTGTGTTGGTATTTTTCTAAAATCTTCTCAAAATCAATTTTTTCATAAAAGCTACAACTAGCAATAATGCAATGAAAGATCTCTGAGACTATCAAAAAACCCTGATGAAACCCTGAGAGACCCTTAGGTCGGCACTGACGGTACTGAGGAAGGCCTGAGAAACCCTGAGGTCCGCACTGAGGGTTCTGAGAAAACCATGAGAGACCCTGAGGTCACATTCAATCGAAAAACAAACTAAATTAAGTGATTTAAAAAATATATTAAAGCTTATGTAATTAATTTTTATAATTTTGATTTTGTCTGAATTTTATTAGCTCACCTGAACCGAAGGTTCAAGTGAGCTTTTCTGATCGCCTGTTGTCCGTCGTCCGTCTGTCCGTCCGTCCATCTGTCCGTCTTTTCACATTTTGACTTCTTCTCTAAAACGACTGCGCCAAATTTAACCAAATTTAGTACAAAGCATCCTTATGGAAAGGGCATTCTAAATTGTTTAAATAAAGGGCTAAACCTTTTTTAAAAGGGAGATAATTGCAAAACAGTGAGTATAGGGTGTGTGTCTTTAAAAATCTAAAGCTTGTATTTTTAGTGAAGATTCTAAATTGTTAAAATCGTGACCCTCGGAACAAAACTGGGGCCCCAGACGGGGTTCAAAGTTTAACATAGAAATACGTAGGATTAATGTTTAAAAATCTTCTTTTCAAGAACCACTGCACCAGAAATGCCAATATTTACAAAAAGCTTGTATTTATAGTTAAAATTCTAAATTGTAAAAATCCTGGCTCTCGGACAAAAACTGGGGCCCCAGGCAGGGGTCAAAGTTTAACATAGAAATAAGAAGGAAAAATGTTTAAAATCTTCTTCTTAAGAACCACTGCACCAGAAATGCCAATATTTACACAAAAGCTTGTATATATAGTGAAGATTCTAAATTGTAGAAATCGTGGTTCTCGGACCAAAACTAGGGCCTCATGCGGGGCTCAATTTAACATAGAAATACATATGGAAAATAATTAAAAATCTTCTTCTCAAGAACCACTGCACCAGAAATGCCAATATTTACAATAAAGCTTGTATATATAGTGAAGATTTTAAATTGTAAAAAAAGTAACTCTCGGACCAAAACTGGGGCCCCAGGCGCGGTCGAAAATTAACATAGAAATAGGTAGGAAAAATGTTAAAAAATCTTCTTCTCAAGAACCACTGCACCAGAAATGCCAATATTTATAGAAAAGCTTGTATATGTAGTGAAGATTCTAAATTGTAAAAATCGTGGCTCTCGGAAAAAAACCCCAGCCGGGGTTTAAATTTTGACATATATAGGAAAATGTTAAAAAATCTTCTTCTCAAGAACTACAATGCAGCAGTTTGGGAAATTACTATGCATACATCCTTGGCTATTGTAGATTCTAAATTGTTAAAATCGTGACCGCCGGACTAATACTGGGGCCCCAAAAGGGGTTTAAAGTTTAACATAGAAGAAAATAAGAAAAATGTTTAAAAATCTTCTGTGGAACTAATATGCTACAATCTGTAAGATTACTAAGCATGCAACCTTGGATAATGTAGATTAAATATATTTAAGATAGTAACTCCTGGAGTAATCTTGGGACCGAAGCCGGGTTCAAAGTTTAACGTAGAAGTATATATGGAAAATGTTTGAAAATCTTCTTCTCGAGAACTACTGTAACAATGCTTCAATTTGTCAGATTACTACGTAAGCATCCTCAAATAGTGTAGATTCTAAATCATAAAAGCTGTGACCCTTGATCTAATACTGTGGCCCCAGAAGGGGTTCAAATTTTAACATATAAAATATAGAGGGAACATGTTTGAAAATTTTCTTCTTAAGAACTACAGTGCTTCAATTTGTGAGATAACTATGTTTAAATAATGTAGATTCTAAATTAATATAGCTGTTACCACCGGACTAATACTGGGGCCCCAAGAGGGGTTTAAAATTAAACATAGAAATATATATGGAAAATGTTTAAAAGCTTTCTTTTCGAGAACTACAATGCTACAGTTCGTGAGATTACTATTCAAGCATCCTACGATATTGTAGATTCTAAATTGTTAAAGCCAACCATAAACCACGGACCAATACTAGGGCCCTATAAACGGGTTCAAAGTTTAAAATAGAAATAGCATATTCTACGAAATAGAACGTTACAAGAAACTGTTGTTCAGGTGAGCGATGTGGCCCATGGGCCTCTTGTTTTAATAACTCTAAACTTAAAATAAGAGAAGAAAAGCATGTACGGGTATGAACCCTATTATCTTGCCTGATTTTATTAAGGTTTTATTTTCAAATAAATCGCCTAATTTTTTGTTCATACTACAACAAATAATTTTTTTTACCTTTAAAATATACATACGGGATTTGTTGTTGTAAAACAATTATAATATCTTATTTGAACACTGACTTTTTTTATGCGCCCGCCATGAAATGGCTGGGGCATATAGTGTTACCATTCCGTTATAATTCACTTTCAGATCATTACCTCAACAACCGTTGCACACATTCAACTAAAATTTAATGTATGGCTGTGTCGTATAAGTATACAGGTTGAGTTCGAATTTGGTTCCACTCTGATGATTTTTGACAGAGTTATGCCTCTTGAACTTAGAAAAAAATGAGAAATTCACTTTCCGATAATTATCCCAACAACCGTTGCACACATTCAACTCAAATTTAACATATGGATGTGTCATAGGAATAGTTGAGTTGAGTTAAAATTTGGTTCCGGTCCGATGTTTTTGACAGAGTAATGGCTCTTAAATTTTGAAAAAAATGAGAAATTCTGTTTCCGCTCTCTAACTTTTGAAGAGATGCATATATAAAAAGCTGATATATCATATGTAGGTTATTAACAAGAAAATACGGGTCAAGTTCGATTTTGTTTCCTAGTTGTATATATACAGTTGATATTTTATATAAGCATAATTGATTAGAAAATACTGATGAAGTTCGAATTTAGTTCCAGTCGGATGATTTTTGACAGAGCTATGCATTTTGAACTTAAAAGAAAAATGAGTAATTTTTAGGGATTTATAACTTCTTCAGTAATCAAACAAATGTTATACTAAATTTGGCATTTGAAATTATGGCCGCCTGCGGGGGCATTTGTGGCGTTACGACATATCTAGTTTCAATTTGAGATCTTATTAAAATAGAACTGCCACCGTACTGTTTTTCTTAAACGCTTCATTTTACTATCTACTAAAACTTCCGTTGTGTATATCATTTGTTAAATCTTTTGTTTGCCCATGATCAGAAAAAAAACACTGGAATAACACAGAATATACAAGATATTCACAGGCGAGTTTGCTGCATGACGATGTAATTAACAGGTTCCCAAGGCAATATTGAAAATATATTACAGTTCTGAAATTGTCCATAGTCCTGTACAAGAATATGCTATATGTTAAAACAAATGTACAAGAATATGCTATATGATAAATCAAAAATAGATTTACACTTGTTTAAAATTAGAATTAATTGAATCTATGGATACTTATAAATCAAATTTGTTTTGTTAGGGCGACTAAAATGATATGAACATGATTATTTATTTTAAAAACATTACGTTTTACGAACGACTTCTATTTCATTTCGGATGAATACTTTAAATGTTATTGGCTCATGGTGAATTTGAATAAAAGATTTTGTAAAAAATGTGGCCTTCGCTTGTCTCTTGTAAAACCCTTTTACATTTGATTGAACACGTAAGTACGTGTACGGGATAAATACTTATCGTTTGTGTTTCCGTATTTTTCCATAACTTTATACAACTTTTTTTTTATTAAAAAAAAAACAAAACAAACTTTAAACAACTTATTAAAGATGCGGTTAAAATGAAATCAAGCCATATGCAATTGCCAAAAAATTATACCATTGCATGCATTAGAAAATGTTACTCATTTTAACATTTAATGAAGATGACGCCAATCATTAAATAACTGACCTCAGGGTCTCTCAGGGCATCCTCAGTACCCAGTACTCAGTGCCGACCTCGGGGTCACCCAGGGTTTTCTCAGTGCCCTCAGTGCAAACCTCAGGGTCTCTCAGGGTTTCCTCAGTGCAAACCTTAGGATTAATCAGGGTTTTCTCAGTGCCATTCATGATTTCCTCAACGCTTTTTGATAGTCTCAGGGTTTTTTTCATTACAGTAGTGTAGTGTGGAAGCATCCTCAGGTTGTGTAGATTCAATTTTGTTAAAATCATGGTCCCTGGGGGTAGGGTGGGGCGACAATTATGGTCGAACTTTTACATGGGAATATATAGAGAAAATCTTTAAAAATCTTCCTCTCAGAAACAATTTAAACTTGTGAGAGATCATCATCAGGTAGTGTAGATTCAAATTTGGTCATAAACATTTCCCCGGGGTATGGTGGGACATAAGGGGGGGGGGGGGGGGGATTTCAAATTTTGAAATAAGAAGAAATAGAGAAAATTCTTAAAAAATATTTTTTTGGAAAAGCGTTCAGCCAAAAAAGCTGAAACTTGTGTGAAATCACAAGTTGTTCAGATCAAAGTTTGACAATACTATGATTCCCTGGAGAAAGGTGAGAAAGGTGAGACCACATAAGGGAGGATTTTAAAATAGGAATAGAGAAAAATCTTCTTACAAATACTAAAACAACAAAAGGGGCTTGGTATTAACCATAAAAATGTAGATAAAAATCGGCAGATTTTTAAACATTTTTTTGCAAGATCTACAATGCCTAATGTACCTACAATGTAATTGTCAGGATATTTTGATTTTGATACCGTAATGTTGATATGATCAGAGTTATTGATATTGTTCAAGCTCAGGAGAGCGATGTGGCCCCTGAGCCTCTTGTTATGTATTTTTGAACAATTCACAAATGCATTTTGTGTGCATTAATTAAATTTTCCCAGTATTTTTACCCGAAAGGGCAAAAATAATCTTACTCTTTTATTTAATTAACTATATCTTTTTAATTAGCTCTAGTTTGGATACAAATTGTTTGCTTTTACGAAACTATGGTTCATAATAAATCAATATACAAATTACGAGACTTTAGTAAGGTTTATTAACAACATAACAACATTTATTTCTACAGCTTGCGATATAGGATCATTTGGAGCTGACTGCAGTGAAACATGCGGACACTGTCATGACATTAACCAGTGTTCCAGTATTAATGGGACATGTTTTACTGGATGTGCTGCTGGTCATCAGGGGGACTTATGTAAAACACGTTAGTTATAACAATCAATCAGATATAAATTTCCGATTCAAACACACTCACCGAAAAAAAAGTAAAATAGTGCATACATTGCTATGTATGCTGAAAATATTAAGCAATTGATTTAACTTGTAATGACGAATTATTTTAAGCTTTCTCGTTATACATTATAATAATTATTTTATCTGAATTTAATATTCTCTACATCAATGCACCTTTAATATAATTTTGTTGTAATGTGCATTTTCATGCCTTAAAACAAGTCTGATAAATAGTTCATAAGCTGGAGGCGACTGAATGATAAAGTTTTCTCCTCCAATCATTTCCAGCTGCCTATGGTGCATTTTTCACTTGACTGAATGCCATAGTATGATTTTACGGGTGAGGTTTCACACTTTATATGTTAAATTCAGCTTGCCCATACGGATTCTTTGGACTGGGTTGTGCTGACAGATGTGACGACACCTGTGATGGTTGTAACAGATTCAATGGTTCTTGTGATTCTGGATGTAACCCCGGATGGCAGGGACATACGTGTCAAGATGGTAATGAAAAATATGTACATACATGTACTTTATGTACTTTTCTACTAATTACTCACTAACTGATTGTTGTAAGTCAAAATATTATTTACCAAAATAAAATAATCTGAAACATTATTCATATACAATAGCTGTTCTTTAAAAGCTTTACATTGTCATGCTTATGGGGTTTTGGCAGTTTCCCCAGTTTGCCATAGTGTGGCTTTCAAGATATGAAAATTTTGTATAACACTGTTAACAATTGTATTGATTGAATCTGTTGTGAAGCATAACACAATATTAGATTAATTTGAAAGTAAAAACGATCAAAACAAAAGCAATAACAAGAAGCCCTTGGACCACATCGCTCA
>WFKH01011926.1:13694788-13706231 GCA_016163765.1 Magallana hongkongensis | reverse complement strand
CAAAACAAAAGCAATAACAAGAAGCCCTTGGACCACATCGCTCACTTGAATAACATTTCTTTTTATCATTCTATTTTGAAATTTATAAATATAAAACTTTTTAGTTATATTGAATAATCATATTTCAAGTTTTTACAATACATCAATGCGACATGGTCAATGTTTTAGTCATTTTTTACCGTTTTTAATGTTTACAATTCTACAACTTATGAGATTATTATTCAACCATACTAAGATAGTGTAGTTTTTAAACTGTGAAAACTATGCCCCAATGCCAATACTTGTGGCCTTTTTTTTTAAAGTTTAACATACAAAATTGCCCTTAAAATAATAAAGTAAAGAAAGAATCTTAAGAAGGTTTTTATACATTTTCCTTATATATTTATGTTCAACTTTGATCCCACCCTATTGCCCCATTAACAATTTACATTCTACAGTATCTTAGGGTCCTTGCATAGTAATCTCACAATATGTAGCACTGCTGTTCTTGAGAAGAACATTTTAAAACATTTCCCATATATATTAATAAGTTAAACTTTGAGCCCCTCTTTGGATCCAAGTTTTAGTCTGAAGGTCATAATTTTGATAATTTAGAATCGTCATTATATATATACAAAAGTTGGTATATGTATTGACATTTCTGATGCAGTACTTCTTAAGAAGAATCTTTTTTAAACAGGCACCCTATTTTTACTGTTTCGTAATTATCTCTCCTTTTAAAAGGGTTTTGCTTTTTATTTTTTAAAATTTAGAAGTCCCTTATCATAAGAATGCCTTGTACATGTACCAAGGAGGTTAAATTTTCCCAGCAGCTCTAGAGAAAGACTAAAAAATATTAAAAATTTACAGACGGACGGACAGATGTCAAGTTGGGCCAGGTGGAAAGAAGATATGATCCGGACAAACAATTTCGGACGGACGGAAAGTCGGAGGGACACACTGATAATTAGACAAAGTATTTGACCAAACATTGTATCTGATATTTTTCTACGTAACATTTTTCTTTTTCACCAGCTTGTGATAAAGGAGCATTTGGTGATAACTGCAGTGAAACATGCGGACACTGTCGTGACATAGACCAGTGTTCCAATATCAACGGATCATGTTTAACTGGATGTCTTGCTGGTTATCGAGGAGTCTCGTGTAAAACACGTGAGTTTATGAGTTAATACTTTGTGAGGTATGGTCTTACTTTTTTCCACTCTCCCAAATAAAACACTATGAAAGATATTAAGCTGCCCGAAGTTAATTCTAAGTTTAACGTCACCTTTAAAATACCAAACGTACGAGGGAGGCGATTAAATAAAAACAAACACAATTTTCAAACAAATGATTTGCATTCATTTACAAATACAACAAATATGCAAGCTACATGTAGGCTATCTGTTTAATGACCTTCCCCGTTAGGTATAAAAACAATTTCATTAAGTATTCAATAAATAATTCGTTTTGTGTCCTAAACATTTCGTATTTCTACAGATTGTGTCTACATGTATTTAGTTGCTAAGTTAAATCGGACTTGGAAAAGTAAAAATATAAAATAGAGGTTTCTTTGTTTTTTGAAACGACGATTTCTTTAAAACCGACGCGCGCGGGTAACGTAGAATTAACGTTGGACAACCTTATCTCTAAATTGTCGAAGTTAAATCTGTCATAACACATTTTTGCAAGATTTTTAAAAACGTTTTTAATTTAAACCGTAATGTGATATTTACATAACTTATATTGATAAAGCATTATATGCTGGTGCAAATTATTTGTATTTTCAAGATGACGTCGTCAACAGCATTTTTAAATATCTGTTCTCGTATCAACAACTGGATCCTAAGGGCTGGATAACGTTTCGATGCAAGACGCGGATGACTGTGATCCTGGGATCTATTCACAAAAAATCGTACGTTTACGATTACACCTTAAACTTCCGACAAACGTACGTTTACGTTAAGAGGGAGTTTCACTAAATAATAACGTTGTCGTACGTCTATTACAGTCGTAAGTCTAGAGCCTTGGTTACCGACAATGCAATAATATAGTATTACCACCAACGTGTTCATTGTTATTGTGATCGGCTTCGGCCGATCACAGTTGTCTCCATATGAGGCATCCGGCAAATTTTACTATTTGCGCACGCATTGCGCCTTGCACTACTTTATATTACTATGCAATGACAACCTCATTTAAATATTTAATTGTACGTTGATTACGAAAAACGTTACTCTTATCCGTTTGCCTTGAAAATAAACATTTTTACAGTTACATACATAATGATTCAAATCATGTTTTTCTTTACACATGCGTAAGAGTATTTATCGGAAGTATAATTCGCCTACTAAAATTAAAACTTAGTCGTGCCTTGCTATTTCGGAAATCAACAAAACGGTGCTATATATAACATAATGCATGTAGCGTAATGCTTTCCCATTACATTCACAGAGCTGACCAATGATATTACATGGCGATCATTCCTTTAAAAGGAATACTTGTTTTCCCTTTCGATGTTTCAGTCTTAAATCGAATGATTAAATCGACGATCGTTCATATTCTTTTTATTTCACATACGAATAATCTATCGACAGAGCTAATGTCTACTTATATATTTGGGTATTATGAATTATATGTGTACACGTTGAATAACCACAAATATAGTCTATACACAATGTAATAAACCGATATTTTTGTTCAATTATTTTTAAATGATATGACAATAGCTTACAAGTATATATCCTTGTACTAAAAAGACAATCAAGGTTTGGAGTAACAGATAATTGATTAAAACAGGAATGCATGCGCTCAAATACGTATGCAGGCGTTGATCCCCAAAACAATACGGGGATGGGGGATGTTCCGAAGAATAATTTTGTTTGCCATTGGTATCCGAGGCCTAAATTCGGGAAATTTTCAATGTAAATTAAATAGGTTTAATTTTTCAGGGAGGCCTGTCTGCCCACCCCCCCCCCCCCCCTTTTTTCTAGATCCGCGCATAACATGTAGTATGCTGATTACATTACATACTGGTAGTTAATCAGTGTGTATGCATATTACTATTGAGCTACTGATTTAATGCATATGTATAAATAAAATATATCAAGATATTTTTAAAGGAGTAAGGAATCATTCTTTGAGTATTATGAGATGAAATGATTTTAAGAGTGAATACCTCTCTTCTTATATATGTGCATATTTTTAGTAGTTTCTAATAGCTATAATGAATTTGTATACTCGAAAGATTATAATTGTGTTTCAATAAAGATTAGGAAATTAAATTCCAACCACCATTCATATGTTTTGCTACAAGGGATACAAGAGGGCTCTGCACTGGCCTTTCAATATGTGGTATGGATATGTTAAACCACAGTATGGTGATTTGAAATCGGAGTTATACACGTGATATCAAAGATATCAAGAAAAAAAAAGTAACGAAATAGATCATAATTGTATATATACATCAACTATTACATTTGTATACATGTTTTAAAGGGACATAGACACGATTTTTGATGAAAATTTAATTTTTAATTTTTTTGTGTAAAATGGTTTAGTTGTGTATTTTGAGTGATTCACCACAATTTGAAAGTTTGAAGTTAAGCTACATGTGAGATACTGGGGAGATAAGTCGTTATTATGTAAACAAAGCTCTAGTCTTATACAAAGTCTTGTTTACAAAGAATATAAAGAAAAAGAAATACCACTTCTTTGTCAAAATAACTGGTGACAAACAAGATATACTGATTCAATGTGTTCATAAATAATTTTATCATCAATAAAAAGCTACATTATCTTGAAATTTATACCATACAACACATATGTAAACAATAACAGGACTGCACTTCGTTTACAAAACAAAGAATTCTAACCTCTGTAACTCGCTTTTAACTAAATATTTAGCTTTAAAATTTTATCATAGCATTAAAAACATCCATATTGACTATTCTAGACATTAAAAAGGGGAAAAGTACCCTTTAATTTTAGGATATAGATAACATTAATTATGGAAGATTTATAACCATTTATTTCTAATGGCTTAAAATATAATTCAACAAAGATACAATTGATTCATAGAATGTGACAAAGGATCGTTTGGCGTTGACTGCAATGAAACATGTGGACACTGTCGTGACGTAAAGCAATGCTTCCATACTAACGGAACATGCTTATCCGGATGTTTTGCTGGCTTTCAAGGAAGTATGTGTAGAACACGTGAGTATAAAGGCGTTGTTTCATAATATCGTCTATCCGATTTTTTTTTTTGTTGTTGTCATTTTTGATGATTTGTTTATTAAAATAAACATACTTGTCAATTAAGTACAATTCATATCGATAAAAGGAAAAATATCCAAGATTTTTTCATTGATACATCGGGTTTTTTTTACCTGGAAAATTCAACAAAAGCAAACACAAATATCCTACGGAGATTCAAAACGGGAAATGTTTACATCTTTTCTCCATTCTGAAGTACTCGGGACACATCACACAATTTTTAAACGTTATCATCCGGGGTACTTAGTATTGTTTACAATGCAAAATCCCCGTAGACTTTCTATTTTTTGTTGTGTATTGAAACCTGAAGCGGTAGAGGGGGCGTTTAAGAACAGACAATCTGGACTTTTTCCAATCTAGGGAATGGATGTACAATGTAGTTTAAGCACAAATGTGTTTATGATTATCGAGATAACTTGGGACCAAGTATAATAACGTATACGTCTGAACAATTCTCTATAATAAAAAAGAATTTGCAAAGAGTTTTATTTGATCTTTTTGTTAGCGTGCCAGCGTGGGTTCTTCGGAGAAAACTGCATTAGGAAATGCCTCAATAAATGTGCAGATTGTAATGATGCAACTGGTATGTGTGATAGTGGATGCATTCAAGGATGGACAGGATACTTCTGCGAAAACGGTGACTTAAACTTAGCTATTCATCAAAAACATATTTGGTTCAAAATCTATTCTTTGTAATAAAATAAAAACAGTGATGACACGTATTAAAATGTTGATGCATGAAAGGTAAGAGGGAGAAATAAAAATGTAATAATTCGTTTTTTCACATGTTTATCTCAATATACTGTGGATATTATTCATGTAATCAATTTTCGATATTACACTGTGTATTATTACGCCATGTGACGGCATGTTTGACCACGTACATACGTACGTACTATACATGTGTTGTTTGTTTTAAAATATGGCGTTGAGCAGAATCTTAACAATACAATTGTGAAGATCGATGGGGAGAGAACAGGTGTTATGCAATCTTCAAAAATTTGAAAATGGTAAAACCATTTATGATGTTGAAATTGAAGGGATGGTGTAATGAAGTTCTTTTAAAATTTGGTTGCGGTGATAGCGAAAATGACAAACAGTAAAATAAACAAAACAAAATGAATTTATTCATAAAAAAAAAATAAATTAAAATAACAGAATATGAAAATAATCACACTCGCAAACACACACCTTCACTCTCACTAAGAAAGAAAATATAACTTTAAATTATAAATCAAATAGCACTGACAATGAAACAATAGTGAATTATTTTAGCACATTCAATTGTCACTATCTATATCATATGAAACAAATATATGCTTTAAACACCAGCTAAATATAGATGTAACAGTATGTAAAGGAATAAACCAACAAATCAAAATTATCCATACTGTTATATGTTATTTCACAGAAAAAGTAAATTGAAATATTATTTGCATTTGAATAATTAACTGTTATCTCTAGCTTATCTAATATAACGTTCAATCATTAAATAAAGTTGAAAGTTTGGCTTCATTTTGTTGCATCAGCCACACTAAATTAGTCACCACTGGGCCTCCAAAACACACAAAACTAGTAAACAAAGTACCTGTCTCCAGCCCCGAACTCGAAGGTCTCTCACTGGAAGACTATCCACACACGGGTCTCCAGACCATTTACGTTCATCAAACACGAGCTCCCGTACATCCGACTTGCATCACGCCCTGCTCCGTCAATGTTTCTCGGTCCCAGTCCTGACCCACAGATACTACCTTCAGCCTCCAACAGACGTTCACCACTGACACATCTGGCATAAGGATATACATGAAACAGGTTGGGCACAATTACCCTATTGAGGAATGATTACAATAAACGGGATCTATTCCCCATTTTAGTAATAAAAAAAACTCCCGCAAATACGGAATTTTTTCGATGTATGCCAAATAAGTAAAAAATCCCACTTAAGTAAAAATAATCGCATGAGAAATGCATTGTAGTGCAAATTTACTTTATATTAGTCCTTCACTGCTGCAAACGAATATAAGACGATTTTGAACTCGTGGAAATCGTTAGTATTCTTGCATTGATCATGAATTTTCCATTGATAGTTTGCTTTTTCTGCCTAAAAAACCCAAAATTTCAGAGTTTGTGTGCAATGAGTTGAACCAACTTAACCATGCAAGAGAAATTTAAAAATAGATGCAGAAATTGTTGTTTATTTTGGATTAAATATTTTGATCTCGGGAAGACCATGAACACTACGGAAGCTTGTACCAGCAATGATTTTAAAAGTATCATTTTAAAAATAATGATATTAAAAAAACCCAAAACTAAACAATAATCAGAAGAAATTATTGTTCTATATTTCAGTAAAAAATGAACAAAATATTAAACGAATGATTCTATGTACGACTTAACATGTGCACAGAATAACCACATTATTATCCATAGAGGCTACCGTAAGAAATTTGCTGAATAGATTTTTGTTGTTACTGGATGTCACTGAAACACAGTTGTGAATGTTAAAGTTTGAAGCATACACATAGTAAGTGGGTCCTTGCTGATAACAGAATGTAAAAATATTCTTGCGCTTATTGTTCAGTTTAAACAAAACAAGACGTGAATGGAAAAACGTGTCAAAATCCCGCATTTTTAGGAATGCTTTTATTACTGAAACGGGGAATAGATCCCGTTTAGCGTAATCATTTCTCAATAGGGTAACTGTCCCCAACCTGTAAAACCCTCTCTGCACTGAAACAATAATTACCTATTCTAAAACCTATACACATCTTCAATAATGCAACGGAAAAAAGACCACATCCCCGTAAAAATACCATGAAACTGACAAAATATATACAAAAACTTACCGGCTGGAGAAAAGCAAAAACCCAAAGAGATTCACGGTATTTCTGGCTACCAGTCTACCTGACTAACTGCTGGAATTCGCCATAAATTACTAAGGGACAAATTCGCCATAAATAAAAAAAACTGGGGGACAAATCCAGCAACCTGGCCGCACACTTGACAAGCAGCCACGACTCTCTAACTGACCAACCGGTTATGATAAAATAGCTTGACTACGAACACTCTCGATTGGAAATATGGAACACAACTTGGCCCAAACTTATATCTATTTACACAAACAAATACAAAACTGAAATGAACTGAATTCAATTTCATCAATTTCATGTCAACCCTTCTCTCCATTTCGTAAGTTGGCTTACAACTGAAAAGCAGACGATGGCAAGTACATCTACACGTTTCCAAACAATTCATCTGATATCGATAAATTTGTTAAGGAACAATAAAACAAAAACACTTAAAAAAATATCTGGGTGATATGGTTTTGCTGGAATTGTTTCTTGAATAGACTCGAAACGAAAACCGAGCGATTGAAACAATCCATCTCCCCAAATTAAGGGATTTGTTATGCAAATTTTTCTACGGCGTTCGGAAAGATGATGGTGTTTTTTTAAATTAGCAATATTAAAACTACATTTCATTAAAGATCTTTCTGAAAGAGCCATAATTTCTTATTTTTTTTCCTTCCATCAGTTAAGATATTCTTCTGCATTGTGTCGTTCCTAACTGTTAAAAAAACTTGGTAGTCCATCCATAACTGAGGTGAATATAACAATTTTGATTGATTTTAACTACATAAAATACGTATTTTAAATTTATTATGAGGCTGACATAATTAAAACTCGTGAGTTTGTATGTAGTCAATTAAATGAACTTTTTGCACTAGAAACTTTTTTAAAGAGTTGCCCGTCCTTTGAAAAAATTAGGAAAAAGTCATTTTCTCAAGATATGTACGATAAATTATGATTTTTTTTTGGCATTTTCAAATAAAGGGAAAACTTTTGCAACTTTTTACCAAAAAGATATATTTAAAAATGCATTTTTCCTTTAGACTTCAATGTTAATTTCAAAATGTGATAAATTTGTTAATATTCGATTTTTTTTTTAATTTCAAGGGCGAATCTTTATTATTTAATAAACCCTTTAAAATCACACTAAAATTTTATTGATCAAACTTGCAATCTATAAGACATGAAATATGATAGTTATGGATGAACTGCCTTATTAACCCCCCCCCCCCCAACAATAATAATAGAAAAATATGTCTTTTCATAATCATACTGTCCCAGGGGATTTCAAAATGTCAATATAAATAGAACCGCTTTCATATTTGCTAGAAAAAAAATAACCATTTGGTTATTGTGCATTTTGTGATTTAACGTATTCTAATTAAAAAGAAATCCTCCTGAAATTATATGAAAAATGAAGTTAAATTAAATATTGTTTATTAAGCTTATTCATTTCTTCTATTAACAATAGCTTGTCCATATGGATCGTTTGGACAAGATTGTACTGGTGAATGTAACGACACGTGTTTGGGCTGCAACAATGTGAATGGTCTGTGTGACAGAGGATGTCATCCAGGCTGGAAGGGGGACTACTGTGATATAGGTAGGCTAACTCACAAGGCATGTAATTTCTGTTGTTCATAAAATTATATATCTTTAAAATTTATAGACTGATGTTTACATGCATTATATAATTGATGCTTCCAAATTTATTGATGTTAGAAAGATGTGAAGAAAAAGTAAATAAATGCAATGCGAAACGAGTTTGATATAACAACTACTAAGGGTGCAAAACACAGTTTTATATGTAACGTTATAAGGACGTTTTCAGATGAGGGACAAGCAAAACCGACCCCTATAAAAATAAATTGTAAAAACTTGTTACATATATATCTATATATCAATAGAAAGATAAAATTGTGATTTTTTTAAATATTTAAGAATAATGCACATGTTACTTAATGCTAGAATTTATTTGGCACTCAAAACATGCGGAAAAAGACAAAAGGATGCCTCTAAATGCAGTACACCCATGCATTTTAGGCTCCCCCTAAAAACAGAATGCACCCAAATCAGCCATTTTAATTTCTGTACATTTTTAAGAGCAAGTCCTTAGGCATTGTTTTATAGTATTTTCAGGGTACATTCGCCAGCTTTTTAAAGAGCTATATTACCCGCTAAAAAATTCATAAAATTTTGCACGTGTAAAATCCTGATGTTTTTGGAGTTACCTCCCTTTATTTTAGAGTCTCACAAAATTAATTTTTAAAATTTTTCTACATACTTTTTTCATGTATTCGAAAGATAAACTACTATACCGTAAATCTGGAAATTTTTACCGTAGATAAATTTTTAGCAAATTTGCGCGTGCTCTGCATTCGCAAAAATTTTTTTTCCTAAAAATTAATCAACAATAAAAAAAAAAAAAAAGTAAATAAAAATTTTGCCGAAGGCTGGTCTCTTCCTACTATATGAACAGGTGTCCGTAAGTAGTAGTCATTTAAAAACCTGTTTATATAACCTGGTAAGTACCTCCTAGCTATAACCAGCGTGTGGTGAAGGGCTTCACTCAAAATCGGTGTCTTCGATTGACTGGTAACCTCATGTGTACATGTATACTGATGACACTGCATGCATGCGTGATTTATTCACACATATGATATGTACCGGGGCTACGCAGAATGTAGCGTTATTTTTTTTTTACCCCATTCACGGTGTACCGGCAGGACACCAAAATTCAAGGAATATGAAAATTTGTACAGTATTTTGAATTTCTCGCTGAATGCCGCCATTTTTTTCTCATTCTCGCTCGCTCGACACAGGAATAACATCACCTGTATTTGACACGTGACCCTCCGATAGTTGTGTAGTGTACACAAACCGTCGCATGTGAAGGTGTGAACTGCTAATTGGGATAATTATATCGCTGTAAATCCGTATCAAGATACCCCTTTAGGTTCATGTAGTGTTGTTGCATTTGCTGCTGTTATTGTATATAACGGTAATTTGAACAAGATATAAATTGCAGACATCAATTCTCACATAATACTATATAAAGTTGGTAAACATATACGATTCGTGAGAAAAGTAGAGGCGGCGGTAATATACTATATCAGAAGGTTAGGTAACATTCTGCATGTCAATATGTGTGACATTTAATATTTGAGTGCTTTTTATTTTTAGCGCCAATGACAATTCGCAAAAATTTAAAACGTAAAAATTAATCTATAGCTTTATGACTCGGATTCGCAAAAATTAATCGACGTAAAAATTTCCAGATTTACGGTATTATGCAATTGAGAATTAAAAAAAATAATTGTCATGTATACCGCATAATAATAGCAGGAAAATCCCTACCCATCATGCTTTTTCCCAGAGAAAAACCCCCTGGATTTTATACGAAACTGTGTTTAGCTACCTAATGTTCTGACTGGAAAGTTTTAGACATTTTCGTTAATCAACTATACGTTTTCAGTTGAATCATGGCAGCGCTGACACACCCATTGTCTATACATCTCTATAGGAACGCTTTTTAAGATCAGGTTTACACAATAATATCCACACAAAAGTCATACCTAGTTACAGAATCGACTCAAGTTTTATAACTACATTAGAGCATCACAAATAGTTTTGGCTAATGAACACTTTATTACAAAGATATATGACAAAAATATCAAATCCTCCTTGAACAAATTCAACAGTATTTACTGATGTAAACGTTTTGTACGACTGATGAGTGTGGTTTTTGGTGAGTATTTACATCTTAACTGTTATTCAGGTGATAATAATTTTAAACAAGAGGCCAAGTAACCTTAACGGTCACCTGAGTACCATAGCCCATACACAAAATTGTCGAGGAGTCTCATAAATGCATTTAATTGAGTTTCATAATGGATTAGAAGATTATAATAATGTAATAACATCCACCTCCCTGCCTGAAATCTTTTGGAAAGGACACTTAACCCTATAGTTTAGCACAAGACTTGAAGCTCTTAACAGAGTGTATGACATTCTATAGAAGAGGTGCCCAGATTCCATTGAATTTATTTATCCCACATATGTTAACTTACAAAATAGGTTTTATGTTTATATGTTTTCTTAGATAAACTAAAACGAGGTGGCTTATATACTACTTATTACTTTACTATTAACAAGTCTATTTGTTTATCTTAAAAAATTTAAAAACTGTTTTTGTTTCAAATGATAAAATACTTGCATAACTATTTTGATCATACAACTTTATAATTACATTCTATTTAATGATTTATTACTAAATATGAACAAGCCAAGGAAGATAACTCCATTATGAAGAAGCAAGGGAAGATAACTCCATTAAC
>WFKH01011926.1:13638010-13648940 GCA_016163765.1 Magallana hongkongensis | reverse complement strand
AGATGTGGTGGCCCTTAAAAGGGCCGTTGGGGTGTAACTATCTGGTTACAAGTTACAAATACAAACAGCCTGGACATCTGTTGTCGTCGGGATCACCCCTGCTGATCTGGAGTACACAGCTGCAGCACGCTGTTCTCTGCTGGCAGTTGCGGCATGCAACTATCGAATGGCGAAACCTCTGGTGGCACCGCTCACACTTCACCAGCATCATGCCTTCCACTCTGTAGGCCCAGTCAGGGGGTGCGCCGCACTGGTGGTGAGGGGATGCTCCCTGCGGGCCAGGGGGTGAAGGGGCCCGAGATCTCAAAGCCGGGGGGGCTGTTGGAACGGGGCGGCTATCCTCTCCCTCCGGGGGCGCTCTCAGCAGAACTCGTTGCCTGCGACGAGGGGCTGGCGGTGGCGAGGGCGCTGGTGAGGCAGGTGATGGCTGTGATGCTGGCGCTGATGATGCCGACCGCTGCCTCCTGCGGGCCATGTGTATATCATAAGGTTGAAATCTCGCTAATTCTCTTCTGTGGATCTCTCTCCAGTTACTGAAATCTTCAGTCATCTCTCCTATAGCGATGATACGGATTCTTGATCCGGGTAGAACTGGAAAGAATGCAAACGGATTGCTGTCCATGATGGATCGATCAATGCAGACGATCGATTTCAGAGTGGGCACGAGTATTTAACATAATCATCGGACAGGTCCCATTCTATGCAGGGATGTACTTTAGATTTACCGTCTGTATATTCACGGATAACAGGGTTAAAATGCTCCATAAGTTACAAGTAAACAAATTCACACGTTAGATAGGGTCAAAATATCCATTGTTTTGTTGAATTATCTCCCCTTTTCATGCATTTCATGCGATACACATCCTCAATTTGACACAAAACAACGTATATCACCCTCACAGTTTGATAATAGATCCTTCGAAAGTGAGTAGGTATCTAAAAGTCACCCTCATTGGCTGGGGGTGTCGTGGAAGAGATAAAAACCTGCCCCCCATTGGATATGTTGACATTTGGATCAAAAGAACGCTGAAACTACTTATGTGTCACGTGACTCAATAAAGGCGGGGATTAGATCCGTCAAAAAAGTCGCTTTTGGTCATGTGACTAAAATAAGGCACTGTGACTGGCCCCTTAAAAAAAGTCGCTTTTGTTTTGGCATAGGGCCAACCCCTTTCCTATCGATCTAGACAGTTGATATGCTATTATGACGTCATATTTTTTTCACTTCTCTGTACGGAGAGAATACACTGTGCTTTTGATATGCCGCTGTATGATTGAAAGCTACAATATTGTAAATAAATGAAAAAAGCATGATAAAATAAATACAAATCATATTATTTTACAACATATTTATTAACCATAGATACAGCATTCACTTCAAATAGCACTGTGTTAAAAAAATTACAATATATAGAACAGTGTTCTAATACACAAACTCAATGTTTTTGTTGTTTCACATAGATCCATAACAGTTTTTTTTATTTTACGTACGGTCCTTGCACGGTCTAGGGCCTCAAACATCCATGGATTTCTTCGGTCCTCGGGAGGTAAATTGTATATTTGGTCCCGTGTGAGATCAAAAGTCACTCGTTTTCTCCCCGATTTCCTTCCAGAGTTTGCTGTAATTTCATCCACCCGAATTGTATGGCTGTCACCCGCATCGACTCGATCCGTTGATGTAGCCGATGACATTCTATCTACTTCTTTTTTCCTAGAGAGGTGGACTGTAACTTAGGAAATTCCTGCCGATATTCCTCATAAGAAATCCCCGTCAATTTAGGTAAAAATTGCTTTTTCACTTCCTCAGACAGGTAATGAATGACCACCAATCTCCCAGGGTTAACGTCGTTCATCTGAGCTAATGCTACAATCACATTCCTATAAAAATCCACACTGGTAATCTCTTTCTGTGTCCGGTCTGAAATTTCAGCAATATTACTCTTGTATTTTTCCTCCCAGCCCTCGGTCTGTAAAGAAGAGTTAACAAAATCCAAACCGTTGAAAGGTGAGTCTAGATCATCTAAAATCATTCTCAGAAAATCGGCCATGATATATTGCTGATGTTGCTTACCGGCTTTTGAATTTTATCGTTCAGAGATAATAAATAACAAAAAAAAAACTGTCACTGGTTTCTTATTTATATAGATAAAAATTTAGATATTCTAGAACATTCTATATAAGATGATTAGAATATGCTAGAAGGTGAGTCTCGTGCCTCAATTCTATTAAGAATTTTCTAGAAAGTAAAAAAATGCCTCATATATTCTCGTGCCTCAATAAAGAATTTTCTAGAACGTTCATTTCCTATAAAAAGTACATCACCGCTTTCATTCTATCAGTCTTGTTCTGGCATTGCAATCGACATGACACAGAAACAATTAGATCTCTTGGAGAGTACAGACCCAGTCTCGGCCCAGCTGAACTACAGTCATCCGACTATCGTCAGATATTCTGTGATTAATCAACCCATTCTATCAGAAACTCAGGATGTGACTGGACTTCTAATGGGAATGTACGACGATGAAAAACCAGCTAGTAAAGAAGATATCTCTCTACTCATGGCCACTCTGGACGGAATCCTCAACAATCTGATATCCATCACCAACGAATTGAGTGAAACCAGACAAAATATAACCAAAGATCTACAGACTCTAAGCAAAGAAGTAAGTGAAATCTTAATTGAGACCAGAAATAGGACTGCTGAAAAAACAACAACACCGCCGACGAGGAAAACAAATCCCTGTTATATCTGTAGAGAATTAGGCCATTGGGCTTCTGAATGTCCACAAAAGCAGGATCCAGCCAAAAAAGGCAAAGACAAAGATCCACAAAAGCAGGATCCACCTAAAAAAAGCAAAGACAAAGATCCCTGCTATATTTGTCAAAACCTCGGACACTGGGCTTCCGAATGCACTGACAAAGAAAATAATCCACTAGGCGGTAACAAGAAAAAAAACTCGACCCCTAAGAAACCAAGTCTGAAAAGAGAAAATGTCATCCCCAAGGACAGTGAACCTCCTAAGAAAAAGGCAAAGCTGGCTCTTCCCAAGAAAAAGTGACAGTAATATGACATTATTTGTGCCATTGAACTGATTCAGTGTTATTTCATACTTCATTTGAACTGTTTCGCTGTTATTTCATACTTGTTCTTCATGCGTTTCTCAATAAATTAATGTTCACTTTTTATTCTCTTTTTTTATTATTTCATACAGCAGGAATAAAAAAAGCATTTAATAACTATGAGGACTCCTAGCCTCATAATTCTCGGTGACTTCATAGAGAGCGGACGTGTTTTTACAAGAAGAATTTTACTCAATAAAAAATGCCATGAAATTATGCTTACTATAGCTTAGCATTATTAGCTTACTATAGCATTATTAGCTTGAAAACCAAGAAGCTAGATTACCAGCCGCCCTCGCTGGGGGAGTTCAACACCTCATTTGCATAAAAAGTGCACTCAGTTGAACTCCCCAGCGGGGGGGCTTATACTACTTTCATATGCACGTAAATTTAGGTAAGTATAAAACTATTAGTTAAAATATATTCGTATTAAACAAGAATTAAATAGATGTGAACATTAAGATATAACTCTTTCCCTCTACTTAATGCATGCAAGTATTATGTACCATACTACTGAAGTTATCAAATTCATATGGACACAGTTTACAGTAGTTATCAAATATAATAGCGTAGTACAAATTATATATACATACCCTAAATAAGGCCGGAACAGAGCGTACAGAGACTCCTGATAGGAATCTATAGGTAGGCTACATACACCTGTTAATAAATATCGTAATTGTACTACCACAATAAAATATTTTAAAAATCCAAAATAAAATGCAATATTCACGTACTCTTGCGTACTCTTATACTAGTATATCATATAAATAATCACTTATATAAAGTGTATGGTTTATATTTATCCTAAATAATCTTGTTTATGTTATTCTATAAATCTGACAAACTGACCAAACCGGTTTATGTTCTGTGATACAATTATAAATACCTATAATTTCTTCTAAATCCATTCATAAATTATTCATATATAAAGGTGAAAGCTATTCTAACAACTAATCATGTTATTTATACATATAGACATAAAATTTCAACTTTTATTCTTACTTACATTTAAATGATGTGTCCCGGTCGAGGGCAATTTTCAAATGGCTGTATAAGTTAGCGACCGGAAGTTTTAGAACAAAGAAAATCTTATATGACCAAAAAAATCTTTAAAATAATTTATATATATCAAAGAAAAATTTAAGTAACCAGAGTTTTATCCAAATAAACAATAATCTAAATTTGTTTAGCGTAAAAATATCGAAATAATATTCGTTTGAAAACATCGATTGACTAACGGACTATCTTTAAAATACTAATACAAACAGAGCGACACATAGACTAGTGGTTAAGTCACCCGATTCACACTCGATAGGTCGGCGGTTCGACACCCCGTCACGGCAGTGACTTTTTATCTTAATATTTTTATATTATTTTACATTGAAAATTGATGCAAAAATATATTCAAAACACGTATGTTACATATTTGCTTTACACTGCAATGAATAAATTGATACATATATCAATGAATATTAAACAGTCATTTTACCACTATTTAAACTTTACATAAAACAAAACATGTTTTTATTTAAAATGAAAGATTTTTAAAAAAAAAATCATTTCATAAATTATCAGTCCGTGAAAATCAGTTCAAATTAGCACAAGGGATTGCAATAAAATAATTTTCTTAATTATAAATAAGATATCAAAAGGACCTGGACACCATTAAAGCTCAAAATTTTAAATTTTATTTTTCTATTTTATTTTGTTGTTTAGGTTAACTCTTTCAGATATAATGACCAATTCATTGTGTTTTTTGCTCTCATTTTATGTTAGATTTATCGAAACATGCTCAAATATTGGCTATATTTTGAAGAATTGTTTTGGAATTTTTTGTTATTTCAGAGGTTTAGCAGAACAATGGGTACGCGTACTTGTACGTGTAGGTTACAAGTGAGAACTAAGTGTACCAGTTTAAATAACTTGTCTTGTTTAGCAGTTGTAACGTGTACCTGTACGTGTAAATGCTTTAAATGTAATTTTAGATATTCTCCCCTACTAATCTGAGAAGTTTTAGTCCCAGTCGAATATTGAGAATTGCATGTGTTAATTTTATTGAAATCATTTTTTATATATGTATATTTTTATTTATTACCGATAAATAAAATAACAGAGTCATCGCATGTTTTGGAGGAAGAGATACGTATATTAAATTTCCAATTACATTTTGAATTTTAATGAAAAAATTAAGTTTATTGGTATCTGTGTTCACATTAAATTTTCAGCCTTAAGAAAAATAAACATATTTGTAAAAATAAATAGCCAACGAGGACACAGAAGATCCAAGTTCGACCTTACGGGTACTTTGCAATTTACACGTATGTGTATTCGGGTACCTACGTGTAGAAATTCGTCATTACACAAAATGATGACATAATGCACACATATTCCTTTTTACACGTACACGTACGCGTACACGTTGGTTTGCTAAACCTTTCTATTAATTTTGGCGTACGTGTATAAATGTACGTGTTTCTTTCTGTTACATCATATCGATATTCATGAAGAACTAAGGCTTAATTATTCAGATTATCTGATATTGCTTGATTTCAAAAAAGGAAATTCGGGACCTTACAAATTTTATCAATCTTTAGCAATGACTGTTGATGTTGTTGTTTTCAACAATGTACCAAGTATAAACTTAGAGGTATGTTGCACACTCTATACAGTCATTTTTTTTTTTATTTAAATCATTATTTGATGGATAACTGAACAATACAAGGGAATTGAAAAATATCTGGTTGAACGAGCTTAAAAGCATACATTCTCAACTCATATTTCCCTCTGTATGAATATAAAAGAGACTTTAGGAGTCAATCTAATTGTTAATGCCTTGTGTTTAGAAATACAGTGTTTATTTGCTTTCATTGTGAGTTAAGTACAACAATCCCTTAAATTTGGCAGAGGGTATCCACGGTGTAATAAATCTGAGCATCAATATTTTTGGGTATTTTTGGTCATCGAAGCGGTCACGGTCCAGTAGCTATAGTCTGAAGATTACAGCTGAACACCGCTCGTAAATAGGCACCGTAACAAAGGTATATAAACCTTTCGATTTCGCTACACCCGATTGCACACTCGTGGCTGACCTGTAGTTTTTCTTTCGTGGTCGTTGGATTTTTTGCATTTAATTCTTATTTTATGTAAATATTCTGTTTGCAAATAATAACAGCGACCTGTTTATTTGATGTAAGACCTACTTATTTTATGTTAGTATTCACTTAGGTTGGAAAAAGTGTGTAAAATTTGATAATTTCATCGTGACTGAGTAAAACAGCGAGACAAGATGTACGTCCACACAGGTGAGACCTCTACAGCATTGTGTTTTACTTAACATTTGGAGAAAACTTTTACTGCAATTCCCTGCACCAATTCAGATTGATTTTCACGGGCTGTTCCATTTAAATTTATTATTTCAAAGAAAAACACATTAATATTTATGTTTTACTTCGAGTTTAGGGAATTCTTTCATTGCAATTCCCTGCATCAACTTTCATTGATTAACATCGAATGGTACATTATAAATGAAAATTTTATACAGAAAAACATATTGTGTTTTACTTAAAATTCAGAGAACTACTTACTGCAATTCCATGTACTAATTTAGATTGATTTACAAGGAATGATACATTATGAGATGAATATTTTAAACGACCTCTTTCGTTCAAATCATCATCCTTCATCGATTGTGGTTTATATTGATTAATTTTTTTTCACGGACTGGTACATTTTTAATTGATATTTTATATAGATGTTTACAGGCAATATGTGCGTGCAATTAAACGTAGCTGTGCTATTTAGTCACCCCTAACATTGTCCGACATTCCAGTTATCATTCAGTTAGATGGATAACAGGCTCATCCTGTCATCATGACTTGAATTTTAATAACATTTAACATCATTACAAAAACCAAGACGAACCAGAAAAGAATAAACGGGAACGGAAAAGAGTGACTACAATCATAGATCTAACAATTTCATTTTGATACTTTAATATTGTAAATGATTGTGGTTTAGACTCCAAGAAATAAGAATACATTATCCGATGCATATCTATAAAATTTTGCAATATTACATTTTGCGTTGATCTCAACGAAAATATTATAACACAAAATGTAATCATTACTTATGATCACTCAAAACCTGCCAAAATGTATCATGATAACAACGATTAATAAACTAGTAATCAAGACCTTACCGATACTGGTACTGTACCAGTTTATCTCATTATGTATAGCAAATTAGACATTGTTTAAATGTTTGCTTCCTTATATCACTTCTTTCTATCAAGTTATAATATTATACGACTCATATATGACTTTGTACTTCTAGTGCCATATAAAAATATTCGAGGGCCATTCATCACCTATAAGTGAAACTATTGCAATCAAATATGTATTTTTTAATTAAAAAATATTATATAATTTATTCATGCACGCTATACAGAACCATGTAAGTCAGCTATTATTATAGCATTGAACAAGTTGCTAGGGCACTCTACTGTACATGCTATTGATTAAGACACATTAGTGCGTAACTAACGTATACAAAACAATTATTTTGTAATTTTCATTGGTTGTAAGAAAATCAAGCGACATATTATGTCCCTGGACAATGCATCTTTACCGTCAACTGACCTTGATCGTCTGCCTTGGATGCTTCAGAAATTTGGTTGTCTGAGTTTATTTAATTGAGAGGTTAAGCATTTGAACGTGTACGTTTACGGGTACGTGTGAAGCTACAAGTATGTTCACAAGTACACGTACCGATATATGGGGTATGTTTAATAAACTGTTCGTGTACGCCTACGTGTAAAACAATTAGATACAACATTTTCAACATGTTCAGCTTACTCTCACTGCTTAATTATATAATTCTATGACTTCGATGAAACCAAAAGCACAGTAATTCTTAATTTATCGTCTGCTTTGCTAAATACAACGTCTGATATACTCTAAATCTATATTTTTATTTTAGAAATGCTACAAGTTTTTACCTCCGTGTACTTTTTGATTATACACGTTTTGTACAACTTGTAGAATTAAGCGGTATGCAGAATTTGATACGCATTAAATTAAGGGATCCCCCATGTTACACGTACACGTTTTAAATGCTTAACCTTTCTAATGTACTACATTTACTAGTTATTTTAAATATGACTGTCTAATCGGATGGTTATATAATTTAACTATTATGGACATCATTGTACAATAAATATGTGGCTATTAAGGACCCATATCACGTGATATCGACCGAAGTCACAGAAAAATGATATCGAC
Organism: Magallana hongkongensis; assembly: GCA_016163765.1. Classification (NCBI taxonomy): domain Eukaryota; kingdom Metazoa; phylum Mollusca; class Bivalvia; order Ostreida; family Ostreidae; genus Magallana; species Magallana hongkongensis. Next base: position 13,640,538 of record WFKH01011926.1, on the reverse strand, counting down.
CTCGCAAGCTCCGTTTACCGTGGTTTCATTAATATTCAAGGGTATCAATTTTCGTGGATAAATTGAAAATCACATTTTTTTTAAGGATACGTAAATTCGTGGCCAATGACCCTATCAATACAAAATGTTAATAGATATTGTACTTTAATGAACATTTAATTTCGTGGATCAACATAATAACGAAATCCAAGAAAATTGGTATTCCACGAATATTGATGAAACCATAGTATATTGCTTCGGGTCCTTATAACCACATATAGATCTACAAAGAAGTCCATAATGATAAAAAATTACAGAGTGCTGTACTTTACATTTATTACGGTTCATAGTCACGGTCACTTTTACATTAAAATTGTTTTGACGTTGCATGTGCATAACACGACGTAATATGTTTCCCCTATTGAAATACCTTTATTAAAAACGGAGAAAAACCTCAACTTAGAACTGGTTTATAGCAAAAAAAAATTCAGACTTGACAACTTTGAGATGTGTTTTATTCAATTCTGTAAAATCTCATAATGGGCAAAAAATGCCATTAGCACCCTTTTTTCATGGACGCAATCATGTGTCTAATTGGTTTAAGTTTCAATCAAATGTTGCTTTCTTCTGTTGATATATTATCTATGAACACAATGAATCAGTTTTCCTTGTTTCCATGAGTCATTTTGTCAAAGAATTGGTAATTTCATACTTTACATTATTTGTAAACAAATATAAGACTCGCACTTTGATTACATAACAATGAATTCTTACCTCTGTATCTCTCTAATAATTTGACGGTCAAATTTTGGTAAATCATCAAAAATGCGCAAGTAAACCATTTTATACATAAAAAAAAAATAGAAAATGAAAATTTGATCTAAAATCGTGTCTCGTCCCTGTAATATGTTTTCTATATGTGTATAAAATCTTAATTGCATCATAAACCATTACGTGTAAATCAATCGATATTAATGCAGGTAATTGCAATGAAAAAATTCTCTGAATTTTAAGAAAAACAAAAAATGTTTTCTGTATGAAATATTAATTTCATAAAGTACAAGTCCGTGTAAATCAGTTACATTTAACCCATGGGATTGTAATAAAAGAATTCTGTTGATATTAATTTAAACATAAAATATGTTTTCTCGATAAAATATTCATTTTATAATATACCAGTTTGTGTAGCAATCAAAATTGATGCAGAAGATTGAAGCGAAATATAACGACAAATAATCCACATCAGTGCACATTCAAATCCTCTATAAAATTTATCCCAATAAATGTAGTGAAGTATTTAAAAAAAACCATAAGTGGTGGACTACATGACAGGGTAAGAAATAAAACATTTATTTTAAATTGATTTGTAGATCTTGGAAAATCAACAAAGCTCTTAATTCATTACCATTCATAAAGCTTGTTTCTTTTTTAATTTGATTTTTATAAAGCGACGTTTAAATATTAATTAACGTCATCGGTGGCATTGACTAAAACGGCTTATAATGGCAGCGAATTGGTTAACCTCACAATTTTGGGATATTCAATGTATAAGGACCATTTTTTGTTTGATAATGTTAATGTTATTTATATTAAAAAGTATAAATTTGTACTTGATGCCATGGTTCATTCCGATAAGAAATCATAGAAGGAAGGCAATTTACAATTTCTGTGCAGAAAGATCACATTGAATACATAGTAGGGCCGAAAGATCACATTGAACACATAGTAGCGCCGAAAGATTACATTGAACACATAGTAGCGCCGAAAGATTACATTGAATACATAGTAGCGCCGAAAGATCACATTGAATACATAGTAGCGCCGAAAGATCACATTGAATACATAGTAGCGCCAAAAGAAGCATATAGACACCAACATTTTGTTTTGAACTTTGGTTAATCTATGTTTGAAGACTATAATTTAGAAAAAATAGATAGACTTTTGATCGCCGGAACAAATGAAAAGTATAAACTAGAAGATTAATTATTCACGGAACAATTAGAGGCATTTCCACCTTTCATAATGATTTAAAACAATTCCCGAAAATGTTGATAATTAATGAGTAATTAGAGAAAAATCAATTTCCAACTCAATAAAAAAAGAAATAAAACACGGCCCTAACGGGTTTCGAACCCGCGACCAATAGTTTTGCAACTCCTGTACTTTAATCACGAGGCCACGTCGACTCTAAACAGGTGCTTGTTAAAATTTCTATAGGCTGTCAAGTAAATGAATGTGATGCGATGCAAAACAATACACACCCGTATGGTTTAGATCCGCCGTGTTTACATTCCGGAAAGTGTTAATACAAGATTGAGAGGCGGAATGAATAGATAGGCGGTTAGCAATTGATTCAGATGCTTATCAATTTATTAATAAAAATCAGCACTGCTTTTAAACAATGATAGCGTTGACCAAAAAATAAACAGGCCAGGTCAAACTCTTGTCGCGAGAAATTGTTGGAAGGCCACGTCGGACTAACTGCTGCGCGTTCTTCGGTTAATTTGAAATGCACGTGCTCAGAAATCTATTAAATGTCATGCATTTGT
>WFKH01011926.1:13589514-13607393 GCA_016163765.1 Magallana hongkongensis | reverse complement strand
CATCTCCAAATTTCCGGCCAAACCCTTTTTATTGCGCGGGAATTTGATTTCGGGGGAACCACATCAGAGATAGGAGCAGAAATATCCAACAGCATCAGTTTAGCTTTCAACATTTTACTTATATTTTAAAAACAAAATGTCCTCTCAACAATTGCGCTGTGATTCTGACTCGGATGACATTAATTTTGACGGGAAAAGCGTGGAAGAAGCTGGTCCTTCGACGTCAACCTCAGCCAGTACTAGTCTGTGTCGCCCGCCATCCAAACGCCAAAAGGTATCTCGTCGGTTGCCGGTTGACTTCGACTCCACTACAGAGGAAGAGCAAGAGGACGACGTGGATTTTCAGGTAAACATAAGTTTAACAGTTTTGATATTTACCCGAACAAACAAACAGCTTACAAAATCCTGCTACTTTGTTCAATATATTCGTGTTGGAAATTTGATGCTTCCCCGCGCCGTGATTCAGTTTGTTCGAGGATTCTCGGGTTAATCAGATGTTTTTGCTCAAAGTTTATTTTCGAATCATATTTATGCATTGCAACAAATACATCCATCAATTTTCATGTAAGAACTAATTTTTTAAAAGTAAACAAATTTATTTCGTAAACAATCGCGTTCCAACTTGTACCTTTTACACCTTTTCTAGATTATAAAATACGAAAACAAACACTCGGAAAAAAATAGTTGCGAGGTATTCCGAATGTTGTCTACTTTCACTTATACTTTCAGACAACAGAGTCCGTCGCAACACCGAGGTCAGAACCGTCAACCCCAACGGAGTTAAATCAGTCGAGGATCCGGACTAACAATGACACGCCAGTCCATAGTAAAGGTATGTGTGCTAACGTGTAGGCCGTATGTTGTATAATGCTTCATGTAAACACTGCACAGGAACCGATTTGGGGGTGGGGGGGGGGGGTGGGGGTCGTTTAATTGTTTCACTCTGTCATTATCAAATTATAAAAACAAATAATGTAAAGTAATCAAAATACATGCTTAATGACACAAATAAATATATTAATGAACATTTAAGTTTTTACCAATTTTAAGGAAGATATTATATGTATTGGTTGTTTTTTTTTTTTCAAATCCAGCATTGCGAAGCATGCTTAAAACTGTCCTGGATCAACAAACTGAGATCTTGGAGAGGCTCAAGAGGATTGAAAGAAGAGAGGAGGAAAGAGAAAGTAAAAAAGATGAGCAGATATATGTGCCCCCTAGTGTTCGGGTATGTATATCAATATATTTGAACTTTTTGTTCATCATATTTCCTAGTACAAATTAAATTATTTTTTAGTTAAATTATGTTTTTTTCTGTAATTAAATTCACATTTACCCTGCAGATTGCTGTTAGAGATGGATATTCAGATGGGATGAAGAGGGGTTTCTCCTGGACCTTTGAGAAAAAAAAGTAAGTTCTCCTATAATTTTTCCTGCATGAATTATTACAGGGCACTCACTGCCCCAGTTTCAATTTTATTTATTCCGCAATGAGTTCAGTCAGTCAATTTTTAAAACACAATTAAAATGTAAAAGTTGTTTACATGGGGTTTTTTTAACAGCCATTGGGAAAGTGAAAATGAGGCGATGTCCAACCACGTCATTACATTTGTTAAAGGTTGGAACACAAATGCCCAAGAAAAGGTCATTCAGTGTAAGTTAAAATATATTTCTATAATTATTATATCATACATGTAGAATTATGCTAATATATAATTTCACATTTTATTTCTGTTCAGCATTATGATTATATATAATTATAATTTATATAGAACCGTTTTAACAAGAGCTTGGACTTTGGGTAGTACGTGACAAACTCCGATATGATGAAGGCGGAGTCTACTCATGGTTAGCTGTCCAGTCATTGGCTAATAGATATGAATACATTGAACGCAATGACACTCGTCCGACTTCATCCGAGATGTATATTTCGCTGAAACAGCGTCAATTTCACACAACAGAACAGATCTCGGCAAACAACTTTCCGGTTTTGACAGTCTATGAATATTAATGAGCTTCTCTTAGCGAATTAGAAGAAAGGAGGTCAATTATTTGAAAGCTTGTTTTGATGAGCAAACTAGATAGTAACATCCCACCGAAAGTCCAAGCTCTTGTTAAAACGGTTCTACATGTTGTTAAACATATAAATGAAAACAAATTTTTTATACTTAACTAGGTGCCTTAAAAAGATACTATACAACCAAACGACAAGAAGCTGTCTTGCAACAAAAAGACAAGTTGCAAGACCAGAAAAGAAAGAGAGTTCTCTATGAAAGAAAGAAGGAGGTACGTGCTTTAATGTATCCATTTAATAATTGACATATCTAAAGATATTTGAGCTTAAGTATCTATCTAAAAATATTTCTATAAATTTAGGACAGCAATGTATTTGTGATCTACCAATGAATTTGTATATACTTCTAATTAAGGTGGTTAAAATTTTTCTTTGTAATTTCAGCAAAGCCTCACAGTTTAATAATTTACTAAATAAACTGATCATAAACTGCAATTTCAAATTCTTCACATTGTAATGCTTATTTAGATTAATGCAATTAATTTACTCTTGAATTTTTTTTTTATTTCAGAAAGCAAAGAGGAGGTCTGCAGCCCTGGACGAGCTCAGTTCAAAAGGTTGGGAAAATGAAGAAACTAGAGCTCAGATTAAAAAAATCTTAAAAGTAGATTTTATGTCGAGCGATGAGGAGTGTGATGATGGTTTTATCACACATCCTCCTTCTTGGCAAAGTGATACCTTCGCCAGGTTGAAATCAAAGCTCGATACAGTGTATCTTGAAATATGCTCTAAAAAAAGTAAAAGGCTATTACAAAAAAGAACTATAGGATCAGCTAATGTTAAGGCATTGCCAAATTATCCAGAAGAATGCTCCTGGATGATCAAAAATGATTAAAATTGTAACAATATATCAGTAATGAAAAAAATATTGCAGAGCATTTACTTAGGGACGTGTCCATTTTAAAATTTTTATGTTGATCTTTTGATAGCTTACTGGGATCCTACACTTCTTTTCTGGCATTTTTGATTTAAAAAAAAATCAGCAATGTATATTAAGATAAATTGCTTTAATTGATTTAGTGATTGTTATTATTTATTTCATAAAATTTAATTGGTCAATTTGCAGGCAGTATGTACATGTACATAGTAAGGTTTTGGATATTCATTATACATTAGAAGAGTTGTGAAAATTTCAATTCTGAATATATTCAGATTATTATAGTCTTTCTAGCAGATATTCTTTTCCCGGTGATATACAAAATTTTCTCTTTTTTTGTATGCACATGTATTTCTATGTCTGTGATATATGAATATTCAGTTGTTTTGAATGAAATAAAAAAGTTGGAAGCGTATAACTTAGATCTTCAATTTTTATTTGTATTTGTTTATATAAAGTTAAATCATCCATGGATTTTAAGAGATATCAACTGACGATCAAATGGAAGGTGGAAAATTAAATACATTTATCCTACAAAATATTGATATTTCATGTAATGAAAAAGGTATAAAAGTCTAAATTTTGACAGAACAAAATATATACAAAAGGCAAAGAAAGAGAGAATGGAAAGGTATGAACTGTTAACATTTTGTCATGTATAAAAGGTCTGGAAAGGTTATATTTTCGTGTTTGAAAGATGTAGTAAGATCATATTTTGGTAATTAAAAAAGGTATAAAAGTGGGCCATTTGGATATATTTTGTGCATCCAAAAGACATACAAAATTTGAACTTTTATACCTTTCCGAAAAGTTCAAAAGGACAATGAAAGATGCAAAAAGGTGGACAAAAGGTAGCCTTTCAATCACCTTTTAGCATGTATAAAAGGCGTTTTTTCATGCAGTGACCGTGACTATGAACCGTAATAAATGTAAAGTACAGCACTCTGTAATTTTTTATCATTATGGACTTCTTTGTAGGTCTATATGTGGTTATAAGGACCCATGTCAAGTGATATTGACCGAAGCAATATACTATGGTTTCATCAATATTCGTGGAATACCAATTTTCTTGGATTTCGTTATTATGTTGATCCACGAAATTAAATGTTCATTAAAGTACAATTTCTATTAACATTTTGTATTGATAGGGTCATTGGCCACGAATTTACGTATCCTTAAAAAAAATGTGATTTTCAATTTATCCACGAAAATTGATACCCTTGAATATTAATGAAACCACGGTAAACGGAGCTTGCGAGGTCGATATCATTTTTCTGTGACTTCGGTCGATTTCACGTGATATGGGTCCTTAATAGCCACATATTTATTGTACAATGATGTCCATAATAGTTAAATTATATAATCATCCGATTAGACAGTCATATTTAAAATAACTAGTAAATGTAGTACATTAGAAAGGTTAAGCATTTAAAACGTGTACGTGTAAAATGGGGAATCCCTTAATTTAATGCGTATCAAATTCTGCATACCGCTTAATTCTACAAGTTGTACAAAACGTGTATAATCAAAAAGTACACGGAGGTAAAAACTTGTAGCATTTCTAAAATAAAAATATAGATTTAGAGTATATCAGACGTTGTATTTAGCAAAGCAGACGATAAATTAAGAATTACTGTGCTTTTGGTTTCATAGAAGTCATAGAATTATATAATTAAGCAGTGAGAGTAAGCTGAACATGTTGAAAATGTTGTATCTAATTGTTTTACACGTAGGCGTACACGTACAGTTTATTAAACATACCCCATATATCGGTACGTGTACTTGTGAACATACTTGTAGCTTCACACGTACCCGTAAACGTACACGTTCAAATGCTTAACCTCTCAATTAAATAAACTCAGACAACCAAATTTCTGAAGCATTCAAGGCAGACGATCAAGGTCAGTTGACGGTAAAGATGCATTGTCCAGGGACATAATATGTCGCTTGATTTTCTTACAACCAATGAAAATTACAAAATAATTGTTTTGTATACGTTAGTTACGCACTAATGTGTCTTAATCAATAGCATGTACAGTAGAGTGCCCTAGCAACTTGTTCAATGCTATAATAATAGCTGACTTACATGGTTCTGTATTGCGTGCATGAATAAATTATAGAATATTTTTTAATTAAAAAATACATATTTGATTGCAATAGTTTCACTTATAGGTGATGAATGGCCCTCGAATATTTTTATATGGCACTAGAAGTACAAAGTCATATATGAGTCGTATAATATTATAACTTGATAGAAAGAAGTGATATAAGGAAGCAAACATTTAAACAATGTCTAATTTGCTATACATAATGAGATAAACTGGTACAGTACCAGTATCGGTAAGGTCTTGATTACTAGTTTATTAATCGTTGTTATCATGATACATTTTGGCAGGTTTTGAGTGATCATAAGTAATGATTACATTTTGTGTTATAATATTTTCGTTGAGATCAACGCAAAATGTAATATTGCAAAATTTTATAGATATGCATCGGATAATGTATTCTTATTTCTTGGAGTCTAAGCCACAATCATTTACAATATTAAAGTATCAAAATGAAATTGTTAGATCTATGATTGTAGTCACTCTTTTCCGTTCCCGTTTATTCTTTTCTGGTTCGTCTTGGTTTTTGTAATGATGTTAAATGTTATTAAAATTCAAGTCATGATGACAGGATGAGCCTGTTATCCATCTAACTGAATGATAACTGGAATGTCGGACAATGTTAGGGGTGACTAAATAGCACAGCTACGTTTAATTGCACGCACATATTGCCTGTAAACATCTATATAAAATATCAATTAAAAATGTACCAGTCCGTGAAAAAAAAATTAATCAATATAAACCACAATCGATGAAGGATGATGATTTGAACGAAAGAGGTCGTTTAAAATATTCATCTCATAATGTATCATTCCTTGTAAATCAATCTAAATTAGTACATGGAATTGCAGTAAAAGAGTTCTCTGAATTTTAAGTAAAACACAATATGTTTTTCTGTATAAAATTTTCATTTATAATGTACCATTCTATGTTAATCAATGAAAGTTGATGCGGGGAATTGCAATGAAAGAATTCCCTAAACTCGAAGTAAAACATAAATATTAATGTGTTTTTCTTTGAAATAATAAATTTAAATGGAACAGCCCGTGAAAATCAATCTAAATTGGCGCAGGGAATTGCAGTAAAAGTTTTCTCCAAATGTTAAGTAAAACACAATGCTGTAGAGGTCTCACCTGTGTGGACGTACATCTTGTCTCGCTGTTTTACTCAGTCACGATGAAATTATCAAATTTTACGCACTTTTTCCAACCTAAGTGAATACTAACATAAAATAAGTAGGTCTTACATCAAATAAACAGGTCGCTGTTATTATTTGCAAACAGAATATTTACATAAAATAAGAATTAAATGCAAAAAATCCAACGACCACGAAAGAAAAACTACAGGTCAGCCACGAGTGTGCAATCGGGTGTAGCGAAATCGAAAGGTTTATATACCTTTGTTACGGTGCCTATTTACGAGCGGTGTTCAGCTGTAATCTTCAGACTATAGCTACTGGACCGTGACCGCTTCGATGACCAAAAATACCCAAAAATATTGATGCTCAGATTTATTACACCGTGGATACCCTCTGCCAAATTTAAGGGATTGTTGTACTTAACTCACAATGAAAGCAAATAAACACTGTATTTCTAAACACAAGGCATTAACAATTAGATTGACTCCTAAATTCTCTTTTATATTCATACAGAGGGAAATATGAGTTGAGAATGTATGCTTTTAAGCTCGTTCAACCAGATATTTTTCAATTCCCTTGTATTGTTCAGTTATCCATCAAATAATGATTTAAATAAAAAAAAAAGTGACTGTATAGAGTGTGCAACATACCTCTAAGTTTATACTTGGTACATTGTTGAAAACAACAACATCAACAGTCATTGCTAAAGATTGATAAAATTTGTAAGGTCCCGAATTTCCTTTTTTGAAATCAAGCAATATCAGATAATCTGAATAATTAAGCCTTAGCTCTTCATGAATATCGATATGATGTAACAGAAAGAAACACGTACATTTATACACGTACGCCAAAATTAATAGAAAGGTTTAGCAAACCAACGTGTACGCGTACGTGTACGTGTAAAAAGGAATATGTGTGCATTATGTCATCATTTTGTGTAATGACGAATTTCTACACGTAGGTACCCGAATACACATACGTGTAAATTGCAAAGTACCCGTAAGGTCGAACTTGGATCTTCTGTGTCCTCGTTGGCTATTTATTTTTACAAATATGTTTATTTTTCTTAAGGCTGAAAATTTAATGTGAACACAGATACCAATAAACTTAATTTTTTCATTAAAATTCAAAATGTAATTGGAAATTTAATATACGTATCTCTTCCTCCAAAACATGCGATGACTCTGTTATTTTATTTATCGGTAATAAATAAAAATATACATATATAAAAAATGATGTCAATAAAATTAACACATGCAATTCTCAATATTCGACTGGGACTAAAACTTCTCAGATTAGTAGGAGAGAATATCTAAAATTACATTTAAAGCATTTACACGTACAGGTACACGTTACAATTGCTAAACAAGACAAGTTATTTAAACTGGTACACTTAGTTCTCACTTGTAACCTACACGTACAAGTACGCGTACCCGTTGTTCTGCTAAACCTCTGAAATAACAAAAAATTCCAAAACAATTCTTCAAAATATAGCCAATATTTGAGCATGTTTCGATAAATCTAACATAAAATGAGAGCAAAAAACACAATGAATTGGTCATTATATCTGAAAGAGTTAACCTAAACAACAAAATAAAATAGAAAAATAAAATTTAAAATTTTGAGCTGTAATGGTGTCCAGGTCCTTTTGATGTTTTATTTATAATTAAGAAAATTATTTTATTGCAATCCCTTGTGCTAATTTGAACTGATTTTCACGGACTGATAATTTATGAAATGATTTTTTTAAAAAATTTTTCATTTTAAATAAAAACATGTTTTGTTTTATGTAAAGTTTAAATAGTGGTAAAATGACTGTTTAATATTCATTGATATATGTATCAATTTATTCATTGCAGTGTAAAGCAAATATGTAACATACGTGTTTTGAATATATTTTTGCATCAATTTTCAATGTAAAATAATATAAAAATATTAAGATAAAAAGTCACTGCCGTGACGGGGTGTCGAACCGCGGACCTATCGAGTGTGAATCGGGTGACTTAACCACTAGTCTATGTGTCGCTCTGTTTGTATTAGTATTTTAAAGATAGTCCGTTAGTCAATCGATGTTTTCAAACGAATATTATTTCGATATTTTTACGCTAAACAAATTTAGATTATTGTTTATTTGGATAAAACTCTGGTTACTTAAATTTTTCTTTGATATATATAAATTATTTTAAAGATTTTTTTGGTCATATAAGATTTTCTTTGTTCTAAAACTTCCGGTCGCTAACTTATACAGCCATTTGAAAATTGCCCTCGACCGGGACACATCATTTAAATGTAAGTAAGAATAAAAGTTGAAATTTTATGTATATATGTATAAATAACATGATTAGTTGTTAGAATAGCTTTCACCTTTATATATGAATAATTTATGAATGGATTTAGAAGAAATTATAGGTATTTATAATTGTATCACAGAACATAAACCGGTTTGGTCAGTTTGTCAGATTTATAGAATAACATAAACAAGATTATTTAGGATAAATATAAACCATACACTTTATATAAGTGATTATTTATATGATATACTAGTATAAGAGTACGCACGTGAATATTGCATTTTATTTTGGATTTTTAAAATATTTTATTGTGGTAGTACAATTACGATATTTATTAACAGGTGTATGTAGCCTACCTATAGATTCCTATCAGGAGTCTCTGTACGCTCTGTTCCGGCCTTATTTAGGGTATGTATATATAATTTGTACTACGCTATTGTATTTGATAACTACTGTAAACTATGTCCATATGAATTTGATAACTTCAGTAGTATGGTACATAATACTTGCATGCAGTAGAGGGAAAGAGTTATATCTTAATGTTCACATTTATTTAATTCTTGTTTAATACGAATATATTTTAACTAATAGTTTTATACTTACCTAAATTTACGTGCATATGAATGAAATGTTATATTACGACATGTATAATTACAGTTGAATAATTCTTATTTATATCATATATTTGTAGGAACGACACATATATATTACATTGGACTAAATTTGCGGAATCTTAAAAGTCTGGTTGTTTACAGTAATAATAATAATAAAAAAGAAACAATAAATAAAAAAAGAAACAATAAATAACTAGATGCGATCTCGTTGCGAGCAACGAGTGGGTCTTCCTTCCGATTTTTAATAAGATGCGATGAGATGAGATTTTGACTTGAGAATTAAATCTGTCTGGTGTATTGTTAACTCGATTTCAATGAGTTTAAAAAGATTGACAATCCTATAATTCATCCAATGATTTTGAAAAAGATGTCATCAGACGCAGTAATGCAAGAGCATTACAAAAATCATGTTTTAAAATTAGTCTGAGGTCATATAAACACAATTTAAATAAACTTAAAATTTAAAAAAAAATTAAATTTCATCCAATCAATTTGAGAAAGATGTTATCAGACACAGAATTGCAAGCGCAACTTTAATATCATGATTTTAAATTAGTCTGATTTCAAATTAGTCTGATGTGATCTTATACGAATTTAATGAGTTTAAAATTCTTGAAAAATTTAATTTTCATCCAAACAATTCAAGAAAGATGTCATCAGTCGCAGAATTGCAAGCACAACTGAAATAGCATGTTTTAAAATTGGTCTGAGGTCAGTTTAGCACGATTTAAGTAAATTTAAAAATTTTGAAAATTTAAATTTCATCCAATCAATTCGAAAAAAGATGTCATCAGACGCAGATTTGCAAGCGCAACTAAAATATAATTTAAAATTAGTGTGAGGTCATTATAACACTATTCAAATAAATTTAATTTTTTTTTTTAAATTTAAATTTCATTCAATGAATTCAAGATAGATGTCCGATTTTTTAGTAGATGAGATAAAAACCCATCATTTTAAAGATAAAATCGTAAATCTAAGCAAAAATGAGTGAACAAATTGTGCGGCACTTGGGTCTTGAACCCGGGTCGCCTGGGCACATGTCCACGACTCTAACAACTGACTGAGCTACTCGGACTCTTGCTTCAGGACTATGATCATGAATATCTCGAGAATGCGTTGATCGATTTAAAAACAAATTACATATTCTGAAACAGTAAAAGGGTCACTATAAAGTGTAAAAATTTCAAAGAAAACTATTAAAAAATAAAAAAAGTTGAAAAATTCAATTTTTCAAATTTCCTTCCTTCTTTCCGGAAGTGACGTCGGACATTTTCTTGACCGAGGTGCACCAGAAAAACGGTAGATCTATCATTTCTGAAAATTTCAGCCCTTTATCTTTACTCGCTTTTGAGAAACGTCGCAGACAAAATTGACTTTTTAAAATCGTAAACGAACGATAACTTCCGACCGAAGAAAAGTGAAAAAGAAACAACAGAATAGTAGAAGGGTCTTCCGCTGAAGACGGATGTCCCTAACAAGAGGGTGTTCGGTTGGAAATAAAAATCAGTTTTTTCTAATATAACAAAGGTAGAATAACAAGAGTGTCTTTCGTTGGAAACGGAAGATCCTAATGAAAAGAAACCAAAGAAATCTATTTTTATTACTTATAAAAAAAATCATCAGTGCGTACTTATCAATCACAACCCACATATATCGGTTTTACATCTCACAAATAGTCACATGGCTTTCATGCCTCAAGAACACGAATCAAACACAACAAGCACGTGGTATGAAGGGACACTTTAACCAAAAATCAAAACTTATCAACCAAACCCGCAAAAACCTGTTCTACAACTCTCACCCCAATAATTAGCAGTATTCAGGACAATCACGTGACATGAAAACAATTTAAAATTCCACAAGAACATGATTCAAACACAACAATCACGTGATAGCAGTAAATTAAAACAGTGACATTTGACACCTAGTGGAGCAACACGTTTTGTTAATTACCTACAGCATATTTTTAAAATACCGTTGATTTTATTGAAATGTTTAATAGGTCGGGGAATCTATTTTCTGTGACGTCGGGATAAATTTACATACTAAATGCCTTATATACCTTGAATTTGTTTGGTTTTTTAACTTCTCTTTTCCGTTGAACATCTCTGATGGAGGCTAGCGAGGTCGAAGCTTCTCATGAACCCTTAATTATTAAAACAAGACAATAAAAATAAATTCATGAAATTATTGATTTTTGTCAAAAAAAGGAGATTGCTCAATGCAAAGTTCTAATACCTTTGCAACATAGATATAACCTTTATTCTTTTGGCAAACAGCTGCAGACAGTTTATGTGCCAAGCTTCCACTCTCAATGTAATGCTTGTCTTTTGGAGCCTTAGATCTTAATGTATTGTTAAAGCTTTCATGGCAGTTGCTAGAGTCTAGTCTGCTTAGCTTGCTGGGATCAAGATCTCTCAACAATGACAATAGATCAGTTTTCAGTTTTTCATCCCGCAGATCTGCTCCTTATGGAAGATTATTGTGTTTAGCAGTTGAATTTTCTTCACGTTACACCATTCACCACATTTTACATAGTCACCAAACTGGCAAAGAACAACAGAGTTCATAACTTATTCTATTTTATCTGTGTCTTCCTTGCACTTTGCTAGCATGTAGCTGAAACTCTTCATTATGACAGTGATCGTTTTGTATCTTGTACAACAATGGCTAAGCCAATTCTAACCAAATCTGCTACAAAGCATCCAAGGAAATGATTGAACCTTGTTAACAAGAAAATATTTATTGGTTTTCACAACTTCTAGATATACACTACTGCAGTAAAGCCAATAAGAATATGCAGGCTCTTTATTGTTTAGATTAATCAACTTTGTTGAAACCACTGACCGCTGGACCGAAAATGGAGCCAAAGAAGAGTACAAAATTTCACATAAGAATAAATAAATTTCATGATAAAGCTACAACATGTAAAACTATGCAAGTGTCTTTATACACAATACTATCAAGTTTTAATCTTATGCCTGTAACTTAAATAACATGATAATTCTACAACATTTAATATTATGCAAGCATCTTTATACACTGTACAAACAAGTTTCAAACTCATGTCTGTAACTTGAAGGTAAATGCCACTCTCAAATCAAGGTTATTTGAACTTTCAAGGTCATGTTTTGCTGTTCCTTGCTCTTGTTAGAAGTATTGTGATTTACATAGCTTAACATTCTTCTTAGAATATCACATTAACCTTAAAGTAATGTGTACTAAAACAAACAATTTTCACAAACTTCTCCAATAAATTCCGTGTTAATAGAAACTACAGTTATATCATTGTCAGTGGAATGACACTGAAAATCCGCACCGAAATGATAAAATACATCATTGAAGGTCATACCTACAAGGAAAACATCCATGCAAAAGGATCAGTAAAAGGCACTATTGTTGGGGAAATGTAAGTATATATCCTCCAATTTATTGGAAGTGTAGATGAACATCGATAATTATGAAAATGTGTTTAAAGTTAATCAGATATATCAACCTAATCTTACATTTGATATGTATCCCTTTCTGTAAAAGTAGTAAATTTTATTAACCCAGATTTAAATCTATAAAATTTCAAAATGGATGACAAATTATGAAAAGTACACGGATTAGCAAAATGTTGATGTTTTAAACAATTATTGATTGCATAATTCAAAAATTTTATTTAATTGTGTGTTTTGTGTGTGTAAATATATACAAACACACACACTTTTCCTTTTCAAATTACAGCCAGCGCTTGTATCCTGCCAAAAAGACAAAAAAAGTAGCAGCCATACTTGGTGTTGCCTTAAAAACATAAGGGGAATTGGGTCTCTTTGTACTGATTGTGTTTTTGATCGCTCTAGGACATATAGATAAATCTGTTAAGCTAAAGTAAGCAAATAAATGTTTACTTCTTTTGGTTCATTGTGCGAAACCTTTTTTTGTTGGCTTGTTTCTCAATCGATTTGGATAAAAAAATGAACAAATCAAAACTTCTTTAGAAAATACCGTTGTATATTCATGAAAAAAGTTTTCCAATGCAAGTAGGGTTGCCTGAACAGGTAACACCCATACTTGAGTATTTTTCATATCTTCATTCCACAAGATTGACAGGAATACACGTGACTTAATTATACAATTTGAAATTAAAATGAAGATAATTTATTTAGAAAATGTTCTTTTTATTATTTTAATAAGTAATCATCTTGCCATTTAAAAAAATTTCCATTATCATTTTTTTATCATTAACCTTCTAAGAAGATCATGTTGTTAAATATGGCACATTCTTTGCCATTATTTTTCTCTCCATAATTTGGATATACCAAGTAAATCTCGCTAAATTTATAGAGGCACTCAAGCAACAGTTTTAACCCGGTTTTCTGAAAGTAAAATTTGGTTTTTGAAATGGCGAAAATTGCGAGAGGATGACTTCTATAGTTTTTAAGCTATATTTATTAACTTCTTTGGTTTGCATACGGGTCACTAGCTAAAAAGTATTAAATTATTCTACATGCTAAAACTTTGACATGGGAATGAAGGATCACTGGAAGCTTATACTAAGTACAATGATTGCCGACAGCTTATAAACTTTTTGAAGGCCTGGAACACCCACCCACCCTGACAAACACAAATATCCTTCGGATCCCCTTATGGATTTTTTTTTGATCCGCGCATGCACGGTGTTCGTTCATCGGTTTGTTCGTCAGTATGCTTTTGCTTTCAAAAATTTAAAATTCTAAGTACCTAAAAGGTTATTTCCTTCAAATTCAATAGTATATGCATGTTTTTTCTACACCAAAACTAATTTCTACAAATTAATACATGTTTATTAGAACGGAAGACCTTTTTGTTGCCATATCAACAATAGTCTAGTTTTTTTTTTTCATTATTATAATAACTGTGGTCTTACACTTACAAAGATTGTAATATCTCATAATAGTTCCAGACCAATATAACCTGCAAGACATTTGGAAGCTTAAAAAGCTGAAATACCGATAGAGTATCCTTATTTCGTTCTTCGAATTTTAGCATTTGGATAATCTATTTTATCATTGTTAGCAGTATTTAGTCAACGTGAATAGGAAAATTGCTTTTCTTGTTCATATAGGCATTAATTTTTATGTTATTAAAAAACGTTTTCCAGAAAGAATCGTAATTTTAAGGATTATGGTTTAGCAACAGCAAACCAGACTTTCGTACGTTCATAAGATCTTTTGCACCTTTACCAGTCAGGTACTATTACTCTTCAACTTAATATCAAATCTACCCAATGCACTTCATAGGAAATCACAAGATGTATGCTTTTTAACTTTTTTTCTGCTCTGCTCCTGTTGCTTTGGTTACATAATCTGATTGGTCTACCGGATTTTGCATAAATTTCCGCAAACTTAATTAATTAACAAAGAAGGATGCTACAATGTTTTTCGACTTTAGATTTAGCTAGTGGGTATTGGCAATGTCCTAAAAAAGAGTGACAAAAGTAAAACTGCATTTACCACTCACAGGGGATTATATAGGTTAAATGTTATGCCCTTTGGATTATGCAATGCTCCTGCAACATTTTCACGCCTTATGAATTTAGTACTGGGTTGACTCAATTGAACGAGACACTTATGTTATTTAGATGACGTCATTGTATTTGGCAGTACATTTGAAATTGCATTGAGAAATCTCAGAGATTTTTTTAAAAATGTTTACGGAAAGCTAATCTGAAATTCAAACCTAAAAAGTGTACATTGTTTCAAACTGAAGTTGCATATTAAGGCCACAGGGTTTCTAAAGCTGGCATCAGCTGTGACCCTAAGAAGGTTTCTGCTATTCAAAATTGGTCAATTCCAACTAATGTTACCGAAGTTTGATCATTTTAGGTATCGCGGGTTATTAAAAAAAATATTCCAAATTTCTCAGCCATAGCATCTCCATTCAGTCAAAAATAAAAGACTTAAGTGGGATGAAAATTGTCAGAAAGCTTTTGATAAGCTGAAATTATTATTAGTTTCTGCTCCGATACTGCCATACCCTATTGCTGATGGAAAGTTCATACTTGACACAGATACAAGTGGTACTGGGTTAGGTGATGTTTTTTTTCCAGATTCACGATGGGGAAGAAAAGGTTATTACCTATGCAAGTGTTTCTTTACTAAACTCTCAGAGAAAATACTGTACAACCCATAAAGAACCTTTAGCAATTGTTACCTTTTTGAAATATTTGAGAAATTATTTGTTTGGTCAGAATTTAGATCATGCTTCTCTCAAATGGCTTAAAAACTTTAAAAATCAAGAGGTGACGATTGCTCAATGGATAATCATTGCCGATATGTATGACTTTGAAATTTAAGATCGTAGGGGAATTTTACACTTAAATGCAGATGGTTTATCCCGAATCCCAGTTAAACGCAAATGTACAAGAGAAAAATGGCCTAATTGTGATGTTATCCTACATGACATGCAATACCGCACCTCGCATAAAACGGCATCATCCATGCATTTGTCTGTTGTCGCAAGAAATTAAGTATTTCTCATTTTATACTATTCAGCAGTGTCAGTATCTAACCCGCATGTATGGATACTGCTCAATACATACTGCAACATTAAAGAGAAAACAATTATTTGGAAAAAATACAAAAAAAAATCCGACCGACCGACCCTACTTTTTTCAGCATGAAAGCGGATACAAACCATTATTTTTTTTTTTTTTAGGTCTAATTACTTATAGATCTTTACCATCTTTTTTAGGTCTTAAACACTTCTGATTCATCAGTTTCAGCTGAGATTATTCAGATGTTTAAAAACCCGAACCAATGCAATAAAAACAAACAAAAACAAGGGCCAGCAAGTCTCTCAAAAGGCACAAGTGGAACATGTATGTTACAAAAATATCCATTTTTATGCCCCACTTAAGTTCTTATAAGTTTGCAACATATACTGCATGGCCCGCAGGAAGCAGCGATCGAGATCACCAGCAACAGCACTTTAACCACCTTCTGCTCCTCATCGCCGACGACGAGTAAAAGTTATTTCAGCGCTTTGAACACCCCCTACAGGAGAAGAAGACCGAGCTGTTGTTCCCCCAACCCCATCGGCATCCCCTGCAGAAGAGGAGGAGGACGAAAATTCTAACGAAATATAAAGCAAAAGCCGGACAAAAAGCATATACCCTGTGGCAGATCGCAGTGCGGCTACATTGATTCCCCTTATCCAAAGACATGTTGAACTTGGTTCCACCATTTACAGCTGGATTTATGGATTGCGTATTGCGACCTGATTTCTCTTGGATTCAGACATTTAACAGTTTTACATAACTATTCCTTCAAAAGTTATACAAGAATATCAGTACTAGGAAAGAGGTTGTCTGCACGGATCAAATAGAGGGAGCATGGAAACATGCAAATTACCAATTTCGACGCATGTCTGGAGCTAAAGTGAGGCAGTTTGAGGGACACTTGTCTGAAATATTGTGTCGATCTGTTAAAGAGGAACCTCTATGGTGAATTTTTTGAATCAGTGAAGAGCATTTTCACACTTCAAACAGCAGCAGATTATCGCTACACTACACCTCTTTTTGATTCATGGACGACGGATGCTTAATCAACAGTTGCTCCCATTACACTGATGCGGAAGAGAACTCAACCTGTGAAACAGAGAGTAAGGGTTCCATTATTTCACCTAATAGTTTCAAGGAAACACCCCAGTCTTCAACCAAAAGTGTCTCAACAGATGAAATTGTTCATGAAATGATTGGTTACCAACACATCATCTCTATCAAGTGCAGCCTCGGCTAGAGTTTTATCAGCAACAACGAAATCATCCAAGAGCGCCATTATCATTTCGTCCTCTTTAGCTGATTATGCCGAAACTCTGACAAAACCTGGACCTTCAACATCTGCAGGACCTTCGAAATCAAATTCTACAATCACCCTTCGGAGGAAGAAAACCAGCAGTGCAACAAGTTTATCCAAAAAAAGAAGAGATATGTGCTCCAGAGGGGTTAAAACCTATTGGCACTCTCCCTTCAAAGAGACAAAAAAAAAATCAAACCATCTCAGCTATGTTAAGGGCGTCCATAAGAAAATAGCGATATTTATCACATAAAATGTTAGCCTTTGAATAATCTTGATATTCAGTTCCAAAAAATTGTTACACAAAGTGATATTTTATCGGTATACAAATTAGATAATCTGTTATCGCATGGGCAAATTTTGAGTCTCTTGGGAATACCCTGTCACGTGATACTGCTAAAAATAGATAAATCAGGAATAATACGAAAAAATGCAAAGTGCAAGGGCTTAACATGAACAAATATAATTATATCTGTTTCTAACTTGTAAAATGAACATCAAAAATTTCGAAAAGTGCTGGGAGCTCGAAATATTCCAATGAGAACAATTATTAAATTCAACGTAAACAGTGTTTGAACAGCAATTTGCAAGGAATTCCCACAATTAACGCTTATTTATATGAAATGCATAGCGATTTCATACAGCTCCCAGCACTTTTTGTAATAATGGGGATATAATGGTTAGACATGTAAATTTTCAATATATTTGATCAAGTGTATGCCCTTGCACTACTGCATTTTATCTGGCCACTTCACTTTCGGCGTCATTTGCGTGAAATTCAAACGCAACACTGACTAAGATCATGATTTTAATTTTCATTCATAAATAATTAAAAGCTGCGAATTTCACTAAAATAATGTTAGAATGTTGTTTCTGTTCACACCAGTCATCATTACCAAATGGTTGAAAATGGAAAAATTTATTCATCTTTTATCTTTTGCCTTTATAAGAGCGGGG
>WFKH01011926.1:13541639-13560123 GCA_016163765.1 Magallana hongkongensis | reverse complement strand
GGGGGGGGGGGGGGGAGAGGGCTACAACTCCATAGGATCTCCGTAATGGTGCAAGTGCGGGAGTGATTCACTCCCGCAACGATTTCGTCTCAAATCTTATATAAATGACAATAACATTTGCATTTCTTACCTGAACTCAAACATTGTAGATGTGTGTGGCATAAATTAATCCAAAAATATCAAGTATAGTCCATATATCGGCTATTTTTCGAGTATGTCAACAGAACAAGTTGAATTTGTACGCCATGTTTACTGACCTTGACCGGTTTTATTTTGGGACAGCCAATGAGAATTCAGGAGCGGATCTTGAACTGAATATAGGAATTCCCCTATTTTAAACATAATTAACGCGGTAAATATGAATTTTTCATTATATACCATTTCCTTAAATGATGTTTTAGTGATAGAACGAGGTAAGATCACTTATTTACACTGAATTTCACTTTATCAAGCCCAATAAAACTCCAAGCGTAAATCCCACAAAATCACGCGAGAACTGTCATGGCTGCTGAAAAGGACGACTGGTAAACATGCTGATGTGTTTTATCTGGTTTTGATTTATATACGGTTAGTTTGTTCAACCTGAATTAAAAAATCGTTTTATCTAAAGGAAGTCAATTATAAAAACGATCTTTTCAGACCGAAGTTGGACGCATTAAAAAATTTATTTTGCACCATTACGGAGATCCTATGGAATTGTAGCCCTCTCCAGTAAACATCAGATATTAAAAATCGGAGAGGGCTACATTATTGCAGCTAGTAGGGGACTAATAATAATAATAACTTATCAATTAAAACATTCTGCTAATAAGCTTCCCACTCAGCGTCGATAGCGTTGTTGACGTCGATAACAATAGATAAAAACGTTCTTGACGTCGGTAAAATATCATTTTCCGTATTCCTTTTTTAAAAAAATTCATATTGTTCACATGTGACAACCAAAACCATATTAATTGTATGAATAAATGATGAAATTATGAGCCTGCACGTGAACTATAAAAGTGGTTGTCGCATGTGAAAGTGTCTAATTTTAACGAAAACTACTCATAAAACATCATATCGTAACGCATTTGAACAAGCATTTCATGTTTAGCGCACATTAGTGACGTCATAATAAAAAAAGACGTCATTTTAGTGCCTGTAGGATTTAGCTAATATCATACTCAGTATAATGCACAACTTCAATAACGCGGACAAAGACGTTGAATATTTCGTAAAATTTGCGGCCAAATAATGCCAATACCGTATCTTGTTCTTTCAAAGGAAGAACTAAAAGAAGAGAATTGATTTACTCATCTCTAATTCTAATGGAAAAAGAAATGAGTACAATTCTATATTTAGTCAAGGATCATAAAGGCAGATATGGTACTCTGTATTTCAACTATCATTTGTGAATTTCTATATTTTTCCTTTTTTTTTTATCAGTCGGACGAAAGTATGTCAAAGCGTTTAAAAGTCATGTAGAAATCTGATGAGTTGCTTCATTACAACAATTCAAAGACAAACAAAGAAATGAAATATTTTAATTGTGTTGGCACTGAAGGTGATAATGCTATGATGCTACATTACATCCAAGTTCAACACCATTGAACCTGGATTGAGCTTCAGATTTCAAAATTTGACAACTCGGGGAAAGAATGAGTTTTGGGCAACCAGCAAAACAATCATATCATACACGTCTACAGTTGATGTAAGCCCAGACATTGCTAGAAAAATTGCCACCAGATGGACTTTCCCAGGAGGCATTAAATTTCCCAGAAAAATCTAGCATTATTGGGAAGATTGTTAAGGTAGATATGTGTAACTTTTAGTTTTTATGAGTACAGTAACTTAAAGAAATGTTAGATTTCGTATCGCAACATTTAGTATTCCGTGCGTTAACAATTTACATTTTTAACTTCTTCTTAAAAACTACATGGCCAATTGTTTCCATTTTTGGTGATCTCTATGGTAAGAGGAATGTAAATTGTGAAATTGGTGGCCACCCCCAGGGTGCCACATGTGGGGCCAAATATGCAAAAAACAGCCAAATTTTCTTCTCTACTCCCACACATGTGAGAAAAAACCTGATTGCATGGTTATGATGTCCATGAAGCCCTCTATTAAAATTGTGAAATTCATGGCCCCTGGGTCAGGGGTTCAGGCTCTAGGGTGGGGCCAATATGGCCATATAGTAAAAATATATTAAATCTTAGAAAATTCCTTCTCTACCCCCATAGATATTTGTTAAAAACTAAATGCATGGATATGATGTCCATGAAGTCTTCTACCTAAATTGTGAAATTTATGGTCTCTGGGCCGACATGGGTTTAGTCCCAAGGGTGGGGCCAATATGGCCATATAGTAAAAATGTATTAAATCATTGAAAATGTTCTTCTATACTCCCGTATATATTTCTGAAAAAGTAAATGCATGGATATGATGTCCATGAAGTCTTCTACATAAATTTTGAAATTCATGACCCCTGGGACAGGGGTTTAGGCCAGGTGGGGCCAATGTGGCCATATAGTAAAAATGTATTAAATCTTAAAAATCTTTTCTCCCACACATGTGGGCAAAAATCTGAATGCATGGTTATGAACTCCTCTACCTAAATTGTGAAATTCATGACCCCTAAGTCAGGGTTCAGGACCTCGCATTTGGAGAGCATTTGGAAAGAGTTGAAAAGGGGAGGGGAGGGGGTTAAACAGTTAATGGAGTTATTTTCCCTTGCTTCTTCCTAATGGAGTTATCTTCCTTAGCTTGTTCATATTTACTAATTGATCATTGAATATAGAAAAATAATGAAGCTGTCCATCAAAGTTATTGATAAGATATTGTGAAAGCATTTGAAAAGAGTTCAGGCAAGAGGATTATAACAGTTAATGGAGTTATCTTCCCTTGCTTTTTCATAATGAAAATATGAAAATATTTGTCTTGGAGAAAACTGAAACGGGGATGACTCAAGAAAACAGGCAATATGGAATCACCCACATCCTCGCGAAAACCTCAAATTATCAAGAACTAGATGAATTTTCCATGCCGCAAATATGGATCGCCAAACTAAACAGCTCTGTCAACAAGACCCTCATCATCAGATGTTATTCGATGAAAGAAGAAATTAGAATCTCTGATTACTCGACAGTAAGAATCCTACAAACTTTATTTAATACTTTATTAAAATACTACTATAGAGGGCTGGATGGTCATAGTCATTTTTCATGTTATTATACTTTTTTGATCTTCTTTAGAAGAGCTCAATGTAAACATATAGTAAATTACTCAAACTCGAAACCTAAATTTACGGATTTGTATATATTACTTCATAATTCTTTGATGTTTAAAAAGTTCTTCTAATACTAGTACTAGGCATAGTATTCAACAATAATATACCTCAAAATACAATACTCAATTTTCTAGAGAATTTTTAAAATATCAGTCTGGTCCATATCACCCCTTATTTTTCAAATTTTAAACATTTCTGTTTTAAATTTCTTATGAAATTGAAATGTTAAGTTTAGAAATAAAAGACAAAATAAGCATGAATGATGTTTGTATGATTTTTATTAGAATTTATAGGAATGCCTTATACTTTTTTATATACAATAACAATTGTAAACAACAACCATACACACATTAATACAGACCCTGAAACGTGCTACTACACCAGTTGGCGGTTAGGTTCGGTACGCTTTTTGAACAGTACGTTTCGCTTTGTAAACGGTACAGTTCGTTTTGTGAACGATACGGTTCGCTTCTTGCACGGTACGCTTTGCTAGAAATAGCTGCACGCTTTGTGAACGGTTTGCCGCTTTATTAATGAGGAAGGCGTGGCCTGAACGCTTAAATTTTTCTCGATATAATTTTGCAAGGTGGTAATTATGACTAGCCTTTTTCTTTATTTATATGATATATTACAAATGTGTTCCAATCTAATTAAAATCAGAACTTCCATCCGTTACCCCGCTTTTTATATGTTGCGTGAAACGTGTACTCATTGAATACCGGGAAGCGGAGGGTAGTTTTAATGTTGATTAGTCTGTTATTATTCATATTTAATTTTAGATAAATGCAATTATGACAATAGATTAAGAGAACTTTTTGACTTTAATCCGATATATGTTTGTTAAATTCAGCTATAAAGCGATAATTCTAACAAGTATCTTAAGATTATTATTTCTACACATGTACTTGTATTGAAGTCATTAAATATTTCAAATCTATTTAAAATTGCTATGAAAAATTGCCCCAACTTTTTTTGCGATTTTTCTCGCCGTCATGATTTTCGGCGAGTTGTTATATTTACAAGTATCTTTCTATTTGTATTCATAATTCTTATGATCATTCTTTATTGCTTACTGTTGCCGATCAAATTTCCCTGGTGAATAGACAATGTAAAAATCGACGCAATTAATAATTAGACAAACAATGAATTTCAGTTTAAAAATCTTGAAATTAACTGTTGAAGTTTTTCGACACCGATTTTTATTCGTTTAAATATTGATTCTATGCTTTTCTGCACTTGTTCGTATGCACAGATCACACCTACATGTAACCTGTCATTGCTTCTCTTACCTGAAATGATATCGCGTGTATACTCAAAATATGGCTATTAGTTTTTGTTATTCAGTTAAACTATACACGTACATGTGCCATATTCCTTACGATAAATTATTATTTACACAACTGGATGCACACCATAAGTCAATAGCTTTTAATAGTGATATTTATCATTTTGTTGGACAAGTGTCCGTTCTTCACATGCGATTAAGCTGACGTTTTACAAATGCTGGCTAACCTGTTTATATTTCATTTACATTTTTACTCGCATACTTGTTGTAAACAGGACACGGAAACATACCCGTCAATCAACAATTGAATGTTAAAAGTGATAAATATATTAAGAATTTATCTAGTAACAAAAAAAAAAAAAGACAGCGATGGACAGAGACTCTGATCGCCAGTACCCGAGTTATAATCATGAAGTCTGAAGACATGATTGTTGAACAATTTCAAATAGAAGCACTCTTTAAAATAAGGATTTAAGAAAACATAAAAACTAAAACGTTTTCATTCGATATTTTTTTTCTAGCTATGTAGGAGGAGCCAAGTAGCACGCGGCGCATGGCGTGATCTGTACTGCTATACTTAAACTGATTGACAGGCAAAGCACGTGGAGACCTGAAATAAAATCCCGCTCAAAAGACCGACTATAAAAACCTAAAGCGAAACAATGGTTCAATGATAAAACTTTAATTTAAGTAATATAATCAACACACAAGCTCAAGCTCTCTCTCTCTCTCTATTCTGTAAGATAGAAAATCTCTTTCGTAAGATCGAAATTGGGCGTGCTGACAAGTGTCCGCTCTCTCTCTCTCGCTTCTTCAAGATAGAAAATCTCTCTCTCTCTCTCTCTCTCTCTCTCGCTTCAAGATAGAAAATCTCTTTCGTTAGATCGAGAATGGGCGTGTTGCACGGTTAAACGAAGACGTAAGCAATTTTGTAGTTTTTCTTTTGTCTGGAACAGGTGTGAAAACCCCCGAGGGCATGTCGTTTTATACTCTGGGTTGGTAATCACTATACACAGGAAATGATCGCGACTTAAACTTAATATACACAAGAATGCATACTGATAAAACACGTTATGATTCAGTGTGCGTTAAAGCAACCAACAACTTTATATATGTATGATAAGTTTTTTATTTGAAGGAAAAACTGATTTGTTAAGTTGATTCTCGACACCTGTTCATTTCACAATTTAAGACATATACATGTATAGACAGTTTACGGCGCTATGCAAAGAAAAGATTAAGGTCCAAGAAAGGAAATTAGATTAAACATTTTTGTAACGGTTTTAATAAAAATAACAGCGTTAAATTTTAGTATATGTTATTCAATCCCGTATAACTAAAATCTAGCAAAATATTGAACTTATTTGGTCAGCGATAATCTCCATCCGTATTCATCGAGAGACATTAGTCAATATGCCGTATATGAAAATTGCAGGCTTATTGCACGGTACGGACGCTTTTTTTGGCCGTTTTGGGGCCGGTCTTGCATAAATTATATTGCACGCTTTTTGAACGGTACGGTTCGTTTTAGAGGTGTAGTAGCACGTATCAGGGTCTGTACATACATTTGATGTCCATAGTGATACACATGTAAGCAGCATATATAGGCCCTTATAGAGGTGAGGTTTTAGGGCGAAGAGATAACTAATGGGAGCCTTCTAGAGGACATTTTTAGAACAGTAAATTTATAGAGGTCGTGCTCTCATTGGAGGACTATAGAGGTGATGACGTAACTATTGTGGGCCTCCTAGAGGATATTTTTAGAACAGTAAATTTATGGAGGTCGTGTTCTTATTGGAGGATTGAATATAGAGGTAATGACGTAGTTACTATTGGGGTCTCATAGGGGGAGTTTTAAGAACAGTAAATTTATAGAGGTCGTGTTCTCATTGGAGGATTGAATATAGAGGTGATGACGGAGCTATTTATAGAAAAAGGTTCTGTACAGAGCTTGTTCGTCATCGTTATATTTAGAAAGGTACCATTATAGAGTTCCCATAGAAACATATTCATTATAGAGTTGATTACTATACCAGATAATGAGGATGCGCGAGAAAAAAAAGATTTTTAGTTTATTTATGTAAAAACAATCATTTCGTGATCGATTGTCAAGGAGTACAGTATAAATGGAAAATTAAAGCTTGGAGTGCATTAAATGAAGATGAGAAAAACCCCAAAACGTGGACATTGAATGTGAGTCGTTGGTTTGACAATAAGAAAGCTTGTATAAAAGATTTTAGAGAAGTGACCCGAAACGGTTAAGATTTTGCTGACAGCTGGGGAACTGAAGAAATTTTATTAAAACGTAGAGTTATGCCCCAGTGACCGCATGATATGGAACACGATGAATGTAAGACAAAGTTATCAGTGAAAAAAGTTCAGTTTAATGATAACGTTCACACTCTGTTAGTTGCATACGAAGATAGGAAAGGTGAATGGATGAATTATGCCATTGATAGAGCGCATTTTAGGAGAAGAATTCAACAGACTGAAATGATTTTGTTGCCGATATATTGAATAAGAAAATTAAGTTATTGAAGTGTAACCAAGGATGACCCAGGTGAAAAAAATTGCAAAAGGTAGAGATTTTTTTAAGTAAAAGTTTAAAGTGCTGATATTGCACAACATGTTGAAAACAAAATATTGTTTAACACGGTGAAGTAGATATTGCACAACGATGGTGAAAGAATATATTTTAAAAAAAGATTTTGCAAAAAAAGTATGCAAAGGGGGGTTAAAGTTAGTATATGATATAACTTTAAACAAAAGAAAAAATGTTATATTACATTGTGTTATGAAATGTTTTACGTTATATAAAAAAAGTAAAAATAGGTGATGATGTAAAGTACATGATATAAATACTGAGGATGAATTTAGAGCTACATTTCTATTGCATCTACATTTCCCTGCAGCAGACACAATTTGGAAGATATGACTACTAAACCGACAACCTACTGGAAATGCCAAGACGTGGAGACTCCTGGGGAGCCGACCGAATTAGGAAAAGACTGTTCATCGACTTAGACCGAACTGAAGACCAATCTCCTATTGATAAGTGTACTAAGATGGTCAAAGAACAGGCAGAGAAGACCCCAATTCTGAAGGAGGACATAAGGCGAAATATGTTCCACGTGGTGTCAAAGTTTTATGGTGACACTTAAGTACACTTAAAAGTGTATGAAGAAAAAGAAGACGGATCCGACTACCCAACTAGGAAAGGGATTGCACTCGATTTAGAAAAAAGGAAAAAGATTACCTATAACTTCTTATAAGAAATCAACACAAAAAATTAATCAAGAATCGTGGTAGTACAAAACTCTAATCCATTAATTTTGATGGAATAGGGCTTGAGAAAATTGAAAGCCACCTCTGGAAATGTTTATTCAGTTATCAGATAGATCATGCACAGTTCCAACGGTGGAAAAATTTCATTCAAATGTGGGTGAAATGTAAAGAAAACGTAGCTGAATGTTGAAGGCAATTCTTTTGTGAATGCACAATGGCTTCTGCCAAAACTACCCAAACACGATGATGAAAGTGAGAGTGAGGAAGACTGAGTTGCCCGATGCAATTCAAAACATGATGGATGCTGAAGTGATGGACCCAATCGTCGTCATCAAGTGAAAGTCAAATCATTTTAACAACACGCAAGTTGACTTGCACAAACTTCAGAAAATTTAGTTGTTTTTTATGAAGTCTTAAATTGAATTTATCAAAGATAATTGTTATTAACTGCATAATAACAAGTAATAGCATTAGTTTTTAAAGAATGACCTGATACAAATACTGTTGATTTTGTATAAATACATAAACAATTATATTGTGTGCATATAAAAAATGGTCGATCACAAAATGTTGTAAATGTTTTACAATAACGGGCGGCGTTTTAAAAATCGGCGGGTACACAAATATTTAAAACCTTGTAAATACACACTCATTTTTGGCTTGGATGAAAAATGGTGGCAGCACCAAAATTACAACGATAGAATTCATGAATTGGGGGGTCCACCATGTTCCATGGATTTTGTTCAAAGATGAATATCAATTGATTGAATTTAAAAGAATTGGTGGTTGCACCAAGATACGAACATGTTTGTTTTTATGCATTAAATTTCATTTTATTGTATATTTAGAAATTGGTGGGATCACCAACTATAGTTAATACATAGCATGAATTGAATAATGCTGGTTTGATGAAAACGATGGTTTAAAGATTATGTACTGATAGTATTGATGGTAAAAAAATTGGTGGTTCCACCAAACATAATTGTGTATTAAACATAATATTTTGTCATATCAAGTAGTGGTATTTTATTGACAGAAAATAGTGGGGGCAAAAAAAATGAAAATTCAAATTGTTTATAAAAGAAGCATCAACATTGAACTTTTACTGAATTGGTGGGTCCACCAATTATTCGGTTTAGAAATGTAAAATTCAGTGAAACAGAATGTTGTGTATTAAAGAATCGATTTATATCAGTTGGTGGTTCCACCAGGTTTTGTATCAAGTCATCTCATGAAAGTTTGATACTTTTAGAGATATTCCATGGATTGTATATTCAGTCAAAGTTGGTGGGCATACCAAAGTTTGCGTCATTTTATCACTTTTTGAATTCTTTTTATAGAAATTGGTGGATCCACCAAATTTTGTTACTAATATCTGTAAATGGTTAAGTACGTTTTTAATTTATTGTAATTCCTCATGTGCCAATAAAGGAATATGAAGGTAAATCTTTATTCAATTCTTAAAATGAATAGCCTTCATTTTTCAAAATGAAGTGGAAAAACGAGGATTTGAATAGAAGATCCTCTTTCTTAATAAAAACAGTTAATGGTGTTTGGTTAGGGAAAGTGACTTTTCCAGAAACAGATGCGGATTTAAGAACTGATGCATCATTTGAGAGATGAAGAACATCATTTAGGACCTACCCCTTTGTCTCTTCTCCATAATGGAATGTTTACAAAATTCCATTAGATAACATG
This sequence comes from Magallana hongkongensis, assembly GCA_016163765.1. NCBI lineage: Eukaryota > Metazoa > Mollusca > Bivalvia > Ostreida > Ostreidae > Magallana > Magallana hongkongensis. Next base: position 13,550,590 of record WFKH01011926.1, on the reverse strand, counting down.
CATCTTGTTTGCTTAGGTGTTGTGAAGCGCATATATCTTATGTGGATGAAAGGTCCAATAACCTGCAGATTAGGATTTAGGTCTTTACAACAAATTTCTGATAGGTTAGTAGACTTAAAATGCTACATACCATCCGAGTTTGCTAGAAAGCCAAGATCATTATTTGAAGTACTGCATTGGAAAGCCACTGAATTCCGACAGTTTTTGCTGTAGACTGGTGCCATTGTACTGTCTGGTGCTATCCATCAAAATGTATATAAGAGTTTCTTGTTTTTATCTGTTTCAATGCACATATTGCTGAGTGAAACATATGCTCATGATTTGCTTGTCGCATTTGTGAAGCATATATCAAATTTATGGTGAAAACATGGCTGTTTATAATGTTCATTGTTTGGTACATCTTGCAGCTCATTCTGAGAAATTTAGTAGTCTAGAAAATATATTTCTTCTTTTCCGTTTGAATTTTTTACACCAGCTGAAACGTATGGTGCGAAAACCAACTTTTCCTTTATCACAAGTAATTAGAAGGCTTTCAGAGGAAGAAAGTCGTCAATCTGAAAGGAAAGCTGACCCCATTTTGACAAAAGGTCATTCAAAAGTACCTCTCCCATTGAACTTGGAAGAGGGTACATATACTCAAAAATTTAAGTGGAAACGTATGTGTTAAAAAAGAATGTGAAATACAACTTTGAACTCATCAATGGGAAAATATGCATGCTTAATAAAAAATATTTTGTTAGAGGCTAGTGGTATTTATCTTGTATATCAGTCCTTTAAAAAATCTGAGTTTGTTTTACATTTCCCATTTTTTCATTTAGCCTACATGTCATTCAGGAATCGGACAGAAAACATCCTGTAGTGCCTGAAGATTTGGAGAGACTGTATCAAATGAACATAAAAATCTACAAGTAACTTTTTTATGAATTTATTGTTCATATACAACAACAATTTCTATTGACCAGAGGTGCTATGCCCTTTAAACAATTACTTGTTTAATGCCAGAAGAGGGCGTGAGCCAATAAGAAAAACAATCGAGTGATTATTAGCATGCCTTTCTGGGTGTGAAGATTGATGAAACAAAGGTAGAGCATTTTGAAGATGACATAGAGATAAAGCTATTGCCTACATACATGCTTCAAATGCAATGAAGCTAGTGCAACTTCTACAACTTAAAGACTGTTGGCAAGCAATGAAGTTGTTAACTGACAAGACGCAGAGAAGCAGAAATCAATGATGATAATGTATGTGATTTTCAAAAAATTATTGTATAGAATTAAATATACACAATATCACTATTTAAAAGTACAATACTCTACGTAAATTAAAAAAGCAAATGCCTGAATGGCCACAATGGCGTCAAGTTGAAATTAATTTAAAGAGTAGACTTGGTAAACACCTGAACAATTTTCTTTAAAATGTCAAAATAATCTCCACTAAACAAAAATGTATATATTTTTTAATTGTGTTACTTATGGTTCTCCTTCATCGATCGCACGTACATTTAGCTAATGTACATTAACTATATATTTAAAAAAAGAAGATGAGGTTAAAGCTGCATTAAATTTGACAGGACCGGAAGAGACACAAGCTTTAAAAACATGGAAATAAAAGGGATGTATCAGTACAATGTTAAAGCACTGAGTAACCAGTCTAAAGAACTGATGAAAGAAAGGAAAACTGCTGCCTATAAATCTTACACACAAAATGCAATGTGTTCCCTTAGCCAGGCATTTTAAAATAAAATACAATACATCGCCATAAAGGAATATATAAAAGTGCAGATGAATAAACAATAACATCTTCTAAAATTCAATTAAATGCCCTTTAAGAAGTGGACTATACCTAAAGTTATATTAGGTATGTTGATAAGAAGAGTACTATAGGAATATATAGAGTAAATCTTAAAAAATCTTCTTCTTAGAAATTGTTAGGCCAGGAAAGCTGAAACTTGTATGGTGTATGGAAGCATCCTCAGGTAGTGTAGATTCAAAGTTGTAAAAATCATGACCCCGGGAAAAGGGTGGGGCCACAATGGGGGGTCGAATTTTAACATAGGAATGTATCGAGTAAATCTTTAAAAATCTTCTTCTCAGAAACTGTAAGGCCAGGAAAACTGAAACTTAAGTGGAAGCATCATCAGGTAATGTGTAGATTCAAATTTGTGAAAATAATGACCCCCGGGGGTAGGGTGGGGCTACAATGGGGGTCGAATTTTAACATGGGAATATATAGAGTTAATCTTTAAAATCTTCTTCTCAATAACCATTTGGCCAGGGAAGCTGAAACTTATGTGGAAGCATCCTCAGTTGGTGACGATTCAAAGTTGTAAAAATCATGACCCCAGGAGGTAGGGTGGGACTGATTTTTTTTTATACAGGATCTTCACGTATACCACATTGTCCAGGAATTTTGTATTATGACTCCATGGAGCTGATTTTATCCTAAAAATATTAGTCTGTTGACAGATTGCAAACATGATGTTGATCTGAAAATTTGGGAATATACATTCATTTAGGACTGTTTGTGAATTTCTTGAGTTCCACAAAATCAGGGGTCTACCTTAATCTTATTACTAATAACTCAAACATCTTTTAATTTCATTTTTGAGTATGTTATTTGATCATGTTTGTTTATTGAAATTTAATTAAAAGAACTACCAATTTTTATAATCAGTTAAGACTGAAACAGTAGTTTTTTAACATAGTATTCAGGTTTTAAAAACGTATTAATCTCAGACTCCTTGAATTTTATTCAAATGGAATTTGATCTTTCTTTTAATAGTTTATGAAGATCAATTCTCGTTAGTACTTCTAAGTTGTGTATAATTTATGCTCTTTTGATCAAACCTTTAAAACAAACCCCAAATCGAGCTGTTATGCACACTGATGACTTCTTATATACTGACATTAGATTCAGATGGACAATGAATGATTTATTTTTACACCAACACGTATTGTTATAAATAGTTAACAAAAATGATTTATATTTGATATAATAAAAATCTAACTCATCGTGCTCAAAGTTGAGGGTTTTTTTTTTTTAAGAAAAAATATTTAGATTAATATTAACCTTATTCAAATCAATGTTTTGGATCTGCCAGGTTGGATCAATATGCAATTTCAAACAATATATTTCAAACTTTACTGAATATTGAGAATCTAAACAAGTTGTTGCCTGTCTGGCTGACAGGATGATAATCTGCTATAAATGATTATCAATCACAGAATTTTTCAGATTCATTTTAATTTAATTACTTAATTTTTTTTTTCATTTTCTATTACGGTATCTTATGTACACAAAATTTCTCAAAAACTATATTGACCAACAAAACATGTTATCTAATCTCACTACTTTGTTTTCAGGAGAGGGTTCATACACCACATATGCTTTTAACAAATTAACTTTAATCTGATAGTGCTTTATTTCAAAATCATCATTTGCAACACAAATACACTATCATGTGTAAATAAATCCTCGTTCATTGCTCCGTTTACTATATAGCTGATTGCTGACTAGGTCATCTTTGACAAATAACACACAGGGGTTTCTTATCTCATTAAAGATCGGCAAAACTCGGAGATTAATTGAGCTGTGTGTTCTTATCTGATGCTAGTCAAATAGGAAAACTGTTATAAACTGACTTATATTTATCAAAGAAAATGTTTTTAGAAAAAAATGATTTTGTGTCACCTGTCCTTTAAAGGTAAAGTTTGAGAAACCGTACAACTGTGTAATGTAAATCATTCTAGATTTCGCCAAACTTGCACGCAGAAGAAGCCAGAGAGCGATGCCATGGAGAATTCAACATCGCACTGTTGGCCATCAGTTTCGCATCAGAATCTCAGGCAATCAGAAACTTTAAATGCAGTTTTAAAATAACTGTATGTAAGTTTCCATTTAAATTTACAAAGAAATTGAAGATGCAATTTCACTTTCCTCCAACTACAGCTGTGGTTTTAGACGACCAATTTCGACCCAACCAACCTCCTCGATGGTAACCATAATCATCATATTGTGTACATTTAAATTATTTTTAGACATGGAATAACATTGGTTTTAGGTATACACAGTCCCTTGTGAGTGATGTACTCAGATCAACTCACAACTCATAAAGTTACAGTTTGTAACAAATCATTGTTCATGAAATTGTTAGTCAGCCCCCGGGCTGACTAATTAAGTTAGCATGAAACTTCAATTACGCTTGAATCAAATGGAATTCTGGGAAGGAATTATAGACAGTTCGTGTTAGAGAAATTCGAAGAAGTTATGAAACTGGTCTGTTTCTAGGTCAAACTGCGCATCGGAAGACTGTCAATGGAAATCGTCTGCAGCCACAGTCCGGACTCCGCGCATATCTTCCCGATCTCTTAGTGAGATTGGAAAGTAAATATATTGGTTTTGGTTTGCGACGACACTATGAAATTCATAAATTCATAGAGCGACAATTTTAAGTATTAAGTAGGTGCGCAGTCAAATATTGCAATTTCACCGCTACACGCTTATCTCCTCATCTACATGTACAGCCATAAAAATAAAGGTGCAAACTAAATGTGAACCCGCATATTTATTATTGTTCTGGAAACTATTTATCTTGTATTTTAATAGATTGTGTATTCTCATTCGACCTAAAAATTAAATTCAGCTGGCTGACATTCTTAGCTTTTTAAAAAGCTAACCTTGTCATATTTCAGTAAGCGCGCCGACATACGAATTGTTGTTTTGGAAAATCGAGTAAGCGGCATTTCGTACAGTGTCTGTTCTTATCGTCATGTGTCAGCGTGAGTAATATCGTTTTTATCGGGGCACCAATGGGGAAATAATTTGATGTTGATTTGATTTGATTCAAAAACTGGAACAGGAGAAGTGAGTAACTCATGATGGCTTTTATCGATAAAGCTGGGTTTTTTTTTTGTTTGTTTAAATGCCCATAGGGAGAGTTTCTGTCTGCCCCGGGGGGATGGGGGATGGGAGGTTGTTTTAGATAAAACATGAATAATAGCCACCTTGTTATTATTATTAAATTATTTTCTATCAGAGTCTTGCACCTTTTCAATATCAGGTCATGCACTCTTTTATGATCTTTTAAGTTTTTCGCTAAAATTATAGGTTTAATAGTCGTTTTTGAAAGATTTCAGGCAGGGAGGTGGTCGTCATTACAAATTAAAAATTTTTCTATTCCAGAATAAAACTTAACTAAATGCATATATGAGACTCCTTGACAAGTTTGTGTATGGGTTATGCTACTCAGGTGACCGTTAAGGCCTTTTGGCCTCTTGTCTTCTTTACTAAAGAGTCCTTTAAACAAACAAATGGCGCTAAATTTAAATCATGATTTGCCACGCATCAAATACAATTAACAAAAATATGTTAAACCAAAGTTTGATTTACAACTACCAAATACAAAACTACTTTTACTAAAAAAAATCAGGAAACTGCGGGACTGAAAAGAAATATTTTTTATTTCTTCTTTGAACAATGTCTCAGTGGCGCCAGGAAATTTAACTTGTCTTTATTTAATAAAACACATAAAAGCACAAAACAGCTTACTTCCTCTCAAGGCAAGCCTGTTAAATAAACATTTAAAAAGAAATTCGCATACTGTCGTAATATTTCACCCCCCCCCCCCCCCACATTTATGTTTCCCTTCTTTGAAACCCATCTGTTCGAAGTTTGTGTGATGTGAAACTTGCAATCAAAAGGTAAAAATAACAACATGAGTTAAGATAGTGAAGCGCTTTTTTGGAATGTGTAAATTCCCGCTGAATTATTTAAAGCAGTTTTTTAAACACATAAAGATTTCATCAAAGAAGAAAATTGATTTCAGAAGGTTGTAACAGTAAATAGAAACTGTTAATAAATATAGAATATTTATATACATTTGTATTTTTGGAATACATACTAGCTTATAAAATAAAACTACATTGATTGAAATTTCTTTAAGTTAAAACGATACACAGTACCTGGAAACATTCCTTGTAAGACATTTCTCTGTGCGATGTCACAACCACTGACAATAGAGGACGGGTTCCATGATTTTAGAATAGTCAGGTCATCGAAAATGTCTTTTCTCTTTTATCTTCCGTTTGGAATATAATCAACGATTGTATGAGCAACAAGCTCATTCAAAGAAAGGTTATATTTCGATGTGTTGAAAGTACTGTCGATGACAAAACATACCCCAAAAGTTGATAGTATCGTTTACTGCCAGTCTGTCTGTATTACAATCAGAAACTATTCATTTTTTCACAAAAAAAAAAAATACATTTGTCATTTATAACTGAATTTTACATTTAAAACCTGATATACTTCGTTCTGTGCACAAATATGTGAATAAAAGCTTATCTAGCTATCTGTCTGCTTATTTCTGCTTTTCCGTTTGTTAAAATAGTAAATTGCCATTCTTGTTTTAAACTTAATTTGACAAAACAGTCTAAATCAGAAAAATGTCACTCTACATTGACATGTAAGGAATATGTATGTTTACAATAGCTATGCCCAGCTGCATTGAAACATATTCTAAAGTGATAAAGTAATAGGTTTTAGAGTTAGACATTCTACTGGTATATTACTTTTAATAAATGTTAGCTTTTTTCCTATGGGCTCTAAAATAATAGCTCAAAGTTCCATGGATATCAGTTTTTGAGAGATGTTCTAGAAGCATCCTACTATTTTCCTATTCTTCATTGGAGTATTTTGAAATAATGTGGAAAAGACTAAAATGTGTTCCAAATTTACTAAGGAGTTTTAAGATGACAAATAGGTCTGAACATGAATAAGTGGTTAGTCGGACTTAAGTTGTTTAAGAAGTATAGGTTCCTCTTAAAAGAACTAAAAAGTTGCTCAACACCTTGTTTGCTCACCAATTCAGCTATTTCCTTTATCAGTGAAGATTTCCTCAATGTGTCTTCCGTTTTCTTGCAGTTATCCTTGTGAAACAAGTCCCAATAGGGAAAAGTGTAATTTTGATCCTGGGGTTGTATGACAGTTGGAATCATCTGATGAAATACTGCCTAATCTTTCTATTTTTTTCTTCTGCCAGCTTAATATTGTCATCTGTTACTGGAACAATTCTGATAAAGAAAGAGCGTCGTTTTATTTCTATGCCTAGATCAGATGAGCAACATCTGAAATGGAAACTGTTTGCCTGTGTTTCAGTCCTCTCTCAGTGTTAATGTAATCTCTTGGTAAATCGCAACGAACCAAATTATTAATATAATACACTAGTCTGTGTGTGCAACAAACAAATGCCCAAGCGCCTACAAGATTTTTTTAGACCATTATTCCCTGATTCAACTCTCATTTTCACTGATGTTCTTATATAAATGTGTTACTATTAATCTTCGCTTCACCCGCCTCTCACTGCGTTCGGTATTAAGAGATTATGAATTGTTGTAACAGATATAAAACCCGAAAATTTATAAAGTGCATTATAAGCATAAAGACACAACAAAATGTAAATGTTAACTGAATTGAATTTAACTCATCATTTTCATTCATCATTTCCGTAAGGTTTGACACATTTTCTACATCCATCAAATCTCGTTTTTCCGGACACAAATCACCGTTTAACACTTCAGTGTCAATTGCCGTTGTCTAAGACTTTCAGGTTGCAATAAAAGTAAGAAAATCCACAATGTTCTTGATTGTGTGTTAATATAGAATTGTTTTTGGACTAAAGGACTTAATAAATCCACAAGCTGATTTCTGGGTATTCATAAAACAACTGAAAATGGAAAGCGTTGCGTGAATCAGCCTCTTTTTGATATTCCTTTACAACTGAATTTCACGCTGCGGATAGTTCTTGATCTTGTTTTTAGGGATTTCCTCTTTCTTCCTTTTGCTTTCTGTAAGAGCCGGTAGGCCTTCATCTCCGATCATACATCTACGGGGTTGTTTTGCTAATTGGATATGTCTTAGAACATAGACAAATCATTTTGTTCCCGAAAAAACTCTGTTTTGAATAAGTCAGGCTTTTTGTGTCGTTCATGCGGTGTTTATCACAACACTGACGGGGAAGCTGACGAGTAAAATCGTCTGATTCGATGTCGACATCGGCACAAAAGTCATAAGTCCGTGATTAAAGTCCCGCTTTAAATGTTGTTTGGTAGTTATCGCAATCTAAGCACTGTCCGTGTCCAATTAACAATATTCAAAATCACTACGATTGACAAATTTATCGAGACAGTCATAGTATAATTGTAACAATCGCAATTTTGCATATTGTAAGATAAAGTATCCCAACTGGACAGGTAGACTCAAGGTTATACTCGGGTAACTCCGCTTGGCTTTTTCGATTTCAAAGATGTTCATATCCAAATTCGTCATGTGTATGACAAGGGGAATCAATAATTTCGTCTGTCGCTTGCTCTGTTCATTTCACATATCTAATTTCTTTGTCTTTTGTCTGTCGTCTATAATGAAACCTCTGTACCCACAGTCCCTAATTTACTTTTGAGTGTCGGCTATCACCGACATGGAGGGGTCTCTACGCTAATGTATTGTTACAACAGAAAGTTGTTCCCCTTAATCTTTCAGAAATTTCAATTCCGGATTAAATCCGTTACCGTTTTGCATTTTAGTAGCATTTCCGTTTATATGTAGTGTTCTTTCACGGCATGGCACCCACTCCAATTGTCATATATTTTGTGCTGTTTTTAGTCCCGCATAGAGTAAGTCTTGCATTAATACTGTTTTTCATTGATCTATTTAATATCCCGAGTGTGATAACGGTGAAGCCATTTCGAAAATGTCTTTAATTATGCATAACGCCATTTCATTGATTTGTACCTTGGTCTATATTTAGTAACGGGTGTTAGCAACAGAGTTAGGGTAGGGTTCATATTGTTGAAATATTATGAAATATAGATGGTGCATCTTATGATACTGATGCACCAGACAGGCTTGAATGCTGAATCTGAGCCATAGGTTTCGGATGCTGGAGGAGGTTAAGG
>WFKH01011926.1:13518226-13529870 GCA_016163765.1 Magallana hongkongensis | reverse complement strand
TGCATTGACAGATCGCCCCACCGCAGCTCGTGTGTTGACAGATCGCCCCACCACAGCTCGCGCGTTGACAACCCGCACTACCACAGCAGTTCGTCCTACAAGAGTTCAACCGATGACTGTGCACCCCACCAGAGCCCACTTGGTGACAGGCCGCCCTACTACAGCTCGTCCTGGCACTGTCAGTGTATATTTATATTATTTTATTAACAAATTTTTTTTTTTAAGCATTTTCTGTCAAATGCTTTAATTACACTTCATAAAATTGTGTTTCATATTTTATCTCATATATTGTAGATTTCATCAAAGGGGAATCCTGACCATCATCCTGGTGAGGGGAGTGGGATGAATACATTCATGACTATTGTTTTTAGTAAGTATTATTAAAAAAGCAAAAGTTGGTCTATATTTACTTTACATAAGAACATTCTTTTAAAAAATGTTTGTTTGGAATTGTCGCATGGGGGTATCTACACCCAAAATGAAAGGAGGGTTTTTTTAACTTGAAGTGTCACTAATTAAAAATTAGTAAAAAATAAAAATCTCCATATAAGAAATTTTTTATTTGCTAATAAAATTTTATCAGAAGGGGATATTTCGGATATTTCAATGAGGTGAGAGGCAATTCCAAACAAACAATTAATTTTTTGGTCTATCAATGAAAGCTACATCATATTGTAGAAAATGGAAAATAAAGCATTCATCATAAACATTTACAATATTTTCAATATTGCAGCCGCTTGACTTGGTAAGAAAACATAATATACATGTAGCTTCACTATGTATGTGACATTGTGACAAGCATTCATGTCACAATGTATGCTTTCAAAAATGCCTAGTTATGCTTGTAGAAATGCTTAGCTATATATGTAGTATGCAGGATCTCTTTGTGCTATAATATCTCATTATTCAATTTATACTTCCATTGCAGTTGGATCATTATTATCATCATCATTAACCATTACATATATAATAACAAAATTCTGCTGTTACCTAAGAAATAGAAAAAAGATAGCCAGACAAAATGCTCAAAACAGGGACAACTTTGAAAGCTATACATTAAGAAATAGACTCTTTCAGTTTGAAGATGAACCAGAAGATGCTGCTACAAACTTGTACTCCACTTTCTTCTAAATATTAGTATTCCATTCTGAATTTCTCTTTTTTAGGTCTCTCAGGAGTTTTTATATACATATATAAGCAGATCAATCTAATTATTAGAAATGTTCAGGAAATCTTTTTAATTTGTGTAAATATTTATGAACAAATATCCCACTGTTTTAAAAAAATATATGTCCATTTGTCACCCCCCAAAAAATGTAGAAAAAATAGCCATATATCTATTCCACGTAGAGTTCTTCCACATAGAAACAGAAGAGCGCCTGTTCGATATGGATATGATTAATTTGGAAGGGGGGGGGGATAGGTTTAACATTTATTCATTCCTTAAAATTAGCAATGATGAGCAATCAAACAAGCATTAAATAATAATGAACATTCACGAAATTCATTCAGTTTCTATTTGATTTTTATAATCATATAGCTGTTGAATTATATCAGGTAATGAATTATTTTGCACTTGTACGCAATTAACCTTCGCATGTTTCACATCATTTTCATAATTAAGCAAAGACAAGTCAGCACTAATTGATATAACAGTCACATCTTTTCAAATTTTGCATGCATGGGTAAACTCTAGTAATTGTATATTTTGTCTTTGCAATTTTTAACAAATTCATATTCAATTTTTATTTGAATGCTATACATAATATTTCATATATCAGCAATCATATTTGATAAAAGCATTGATCATGGAAGTGCTCATATATTGAGAAGTAAACTCTAGTTAGTCTTCGCATATATTCATTGTCCTTGCAATATTTTACATCATTCTGAGCATATTATATATATGACTGTCAGTGATGGACATACCGAGTAGTATATATGTGTTCATGAAAACAAGCTTAGAATTGCTTTTTTATCTTTGTATTGTTTTCTGCTCATTTTTTTTTTCGAGGAGCTTAGATCATTTTTCCTTCTAGTAACAATCATATGTGCATGGCAAAGATTTTGCTATTACTGCTAGTGTTTTGCAGAAAACAGGATGAGCATATTGAGTGGTGTAGTATCTTATGCTTATGCACGCATTTCCTAAAATCTTCATTTATAACAATTAGCTTAAATTGCTCTTTTAACATGTGTAACATCCAAACTATATTGTTTCCTGCTCATTTTTTTATCATGTTCAGATCATTTTATTCATAGGTGCATAGTAAAGATTTTAAATTATCAGTACTATTTTGCAGGAATAATTTTCATTGTCTTTCTTATATAAATTATATCCTTTATAATTTTTAAAAAATCATAATTTTATAAATATTTTTCTTTCTTTTAACTGAACTTTGACAAATACTTAATGCCAGTCAAGAATCTTACAATCATTTTATGTAAATATTTGATATGACTTTTTGGTGAACGGTAAGTTTTTAATTTTACTGATAGCGTTCAATTTATTGTCCAACTATTTTACGTAATGCCAATCAATAATCATTTTATGTAAATATTTGATTTTACTTTTTGATTTGTATCAATTTATTATCCAGTGCCAATCAATAATCATTTTATGTATATATTTAATTTTACTGATCTGTGTTAAATTTATTATCCAAATATTTTATGCAACGTCAAGCAATAACCATTTTATGTAAATATTTGATTTTACTTTTGATTTGTGTAATTGTTTTACCTAGTGCCAATCAATACCATCTAATCTCTCGTTGTGTATTTTATTTGGTTTTTTTTTTTAACTGATCCGTGTTAAACTTATAATACTATACAAATCACTGATCATTTAATGTGATATTTTTATTTTTTTTAAATTTTTTTAATAGCAATAAATAATTGTTTGATATAAATTTTATAATTTTTCCATTTCCAGTTTTGTGTTCAAATAAAAAATGAAGAAAAAATGCTTTTGATTATTTATCTTTAAAGAGTTTAAATGTAATGATAGTCAATAATGGTGATATTGAAGTTATTGGTCTGATTTAATACATGTATAATTGTTTAGTGAGACAGAGAACTTCTTGGAAATGTATTATCTACATGCATGGATCCAGAAATTTTTCAAGGGGGGGGGGGGGCAAAGTATAGTTTGTTGGGGTTTTTTTTTATAATTTAATTTAAATAAAAATTTCATGTGGGGGGGGGGGGGGGGGGGGGGGGGATCTGCTGATCCTGAGACCCCCCACCCCCAATCTAGATCCACGCATGATCTAACCTCCAAAACTGTCTGTTGATTAGTGAGCGTCAAATTAATATAACTATATAAGAAAAATGTTTCAATTGATCTGATGTAGAGGTTCTTTGTTTGCCTTTCTGTACATTCCTACTCACACTAGCGATCGAAACAGTTTCCATTATCCTTATTAAAGGATAGTTATGGATAGAAGCAAGTTGGCACAGATAGTTAATATCTAATGCAAACTTTTGCAACCGCTGAAGTGAAAATAATAAATTCTTACCTTGTCAAGAGGGGTGAGATCTTAACTCGAGCATTTATACTATATAAACTATACCAAATATGTTAATAGGCCTGTCAATTTACATAACATATATATAAGCCTTCAGCCTTTCAGATATTACATAAATTTACAATTAACTCCGCCCGGCCTGTCAATTTACATAACATATATAAGCCTTCAGCCTTTCAGATATTTCATAAAATTTACAATTAACTCCGCCCATTATACTATATCAACTATACCAAATATACTCCGCAATTTACATAAAATTTACATAAGCCTTCAGCCTTTTTAATATTTACATATTTGGTATAGTTGATATAGTATAATGGGCGGAGTTAATTGTGTGCTAGTATTAGCATATATCTACTACTGTTGTACAGTACTCTTGAAGTTTCTCCTTCACTACTGTAAGAATTTTAGTAAGGAGTAAAGAGTGAGGTGTGGTAGAACATTTACTGGAACCTGCTATATATCTCTGTAAGGACTTTTGTGAAGCTTTGGAATCCAGTACAAATAAGGTAAATCAAATTTATTTTGTTTACCGGGAATATTAAAGATATCCATAACCGATTTATGATTTTGAAGTATTTCCTGCTTGGAAAGGCTGCTATGGGTGTAAGTAGAATTACCATGTGTAGAATCGAAACCTAGTTCTTTGAAAATGCAATTAATATAATGTGCCTTACAAACAAAGACAATGTTGTTACTTGCCTTATCAGCAGGGACCAGTACATACTGATCGTGCAATCTATCTAGTTCTTTTCTCACTTCTGCTTTATTGAAAACACAAGGATAGATGGTTTTCATTTGACCTCTCAGTCGTTTAATGCGAGATTTTAATATACATCTGATGATTAATGCGAGATTTTAATATACATCTGATGATTTTAATCCACCCTGACAAGGTATCAAGGTCTTCTCTTTTTTTCAGATTTTGCCCACCGCTTGGCGTAATCTTCGACAGAATTCATGATATGTATAAAATTACGACGCCATGTGAAGGATCTAGGCTCCCTAAATGTTGGTCCTTTCATAATAAGTGATCTTAGGTCTACGTTGTTAACTAAATTAACATCACCAATAATGACGTGTCCGGCAGGACTATAGTTGTAGGGTGAAGAAGAACATGAACACGTTTAAGATGTTCGATATTAAGGTCTTGTAGAGTTTCTTTGTAATTGAAGAGTTTGGCAGCAATGGTTGAAGTATAATTGTAGGAAATACAAGGGGTTGACTTTATCTTGCAATATGGCGGAATACAGGACTGAACTTTTTTTGTGATTAAGAATATTGCTTATATTAACGGCATCAATTCCCTTGTTGGCATACTGCAGTTAGGAAAAATAAAGTGGTGCATGAGCAGTATTTTGTGTCTGTAGGTTTAAAAAGCCAATGTTGAATGAAAATAATATATTACATGCAAATAAAGTATTGATATACTATCTTTTGTGTAACAAAATGATATGTTAGTACGTTCGTTAAGTAGATCAAACTTCATAATTATTTACACGTTGTCGTAGGAAAACACACATCCCCGATCAGCCGATGATCTCGATCGGATCCGTACATCACTTATCATGTTGTTTGCGTTGGTTTATAAAATGATTTGGCTAATACTTAACAAATCTCTTGTATACTTTGACATCCACACGCATCGTTTCATTCCATAACATCTCGGCGTACCTGTTTACATCCATGCCTGCCAGTTTGCAAGCAGCTATATATAGTCGACGCGTCGCGGATCGATACAAGCGTCGGAAGGGTGAGAATCGAAACCAAACGACATTTAATATTTTTATTGAAAATAAGTAAATAATGATCAGTATTTCATTATGAGGGATTTATATATTTGATTTAACTCTGTTTAACAGATAATCAAATTCCAAAAGTAATCAATTACCATTAATAGTCGTTACTTAGGTTAAATAACATATCTAATGAATATTCATGAGTACAAAGTTTATCAAAATAAGCCCCGCTTCCAAATTAAGCCTATGATCCTCAAGAAAGCACTACAAATCTCTTAACTTACCTCTTGGTAACGCTTGATTCTTCTTTCTTCTTTATCCTGCAGAAGCTTTTAGATATTTGGTCTGTTATCTTTTTTTATTGTTGCATAGAACTGGTGACAGGGAAACCAAAATCTAAATTCATGGTATTTTTCATGGATTAAAGATATAAATTGTCATTTGAGAATCAAATTTTCATTTTGCTTTAAATATAGCTACATGTATTTCTGTCACATGAACTTACTTACATGAATTTTTTACTATACAATAATGTATATTATAATATAAGGCTCACCTTTAAACTCTGGCTAGAACTTCTCACATTCGGTAAACTTTTTTGTTGTTAAGAATGCCCTCTGAAAGAAATTGGGAAAAAAATAAGCAAACTTCTTTCCTAAAGTATAATTCAATAAAAGTGTTATATATATTTAAATACATGTACATAATGCATTTTTTTGTACATTATTATGTACAAAAAAGGGGACTGGTTGTATGTTAAGTTCAATAGTTTGTGTCATTAGCCAACAATATCTATATATTAGATCCGACACTTTAAGATGCCTAGTATTGTTGATTTGTATTTATATATTAAGTATATCACACACATGACATTACAAAATCAGACTTTCACGTCTCTCCATGTCTCTAGGACTCTATCCTGGTTGAGTGGATGGCCTGTTTGTCCATGGTAGAGTGGAACAGCCAAGAAAAAATAACCATTTGAAAATCAATATTACAACAAAAAAACAAAGATGTGTGTTAAAATCAGTCACTATATACACATGTAATAGAGGTTATTGATGTACATCCTAAAATTACCATTATTTCAACTATAGAAAAAACTTCAAAATCCAGATTTTCAGAATTGTGTGTACATATGTATTTCTTTTAATGATGTTTTGCAAGTACCTGTTATATAATAATTGTTACAAGTGCTGTTGATTGTGTAAACCTGACAACAATTTGAAAAAAGTCTGAGATAAGAAATAATGAACATGCAGCCATCAGTGGATACCAAGCAGCTTTAACAGAATTCTGATATTGCAGATATATTTGCAACAGAACTAACAAACTAACATATAAAAAATTGTTAAAATTCACTGAAACAAGACACATTTTATGTACATGTACTTACATATATATATATATACAAATGTTTCTTACCATTCGCCTCAGTTGATTTCAGTTGATTTCTCATCTGCGTATACTTCTGAGCTGCAAAACTGCACATACTGCGAAATTTTGCATGAGTTTTCACCAGGTTCTTTTACTTCTCTCTACAAATGCATCAAAATGTTTATACATGCTTCATTTGAATGACAGACGTGGTTGAAGTCAAACCATATACTTTGTACTTTGCCATTAGTTGTATATGCATTACTAAGTCACTCAAAACTAACCTTGAAGTCTTCATTTTCAATGTCAAGCCAGGGATAGCTGCAAAAGAGTTCCTTCAAATACTGGAAGTAGGCTTTCTGCAACAAAAATTTAAATGTGGTTGTGTATGTGCACACATATATGTGTGTTTGTAAATATATTACTCATTAAATGTGTGTGTGTGTGTGTGAGAGAGAGAGAGAGAGAGAGAGAGAGAGAGAGAGAGATACTTACATGAAAACCCTGGTCTTCAATTTTGGATGCTGTTGTTTTTTCCCTAGTTTCGGGGCATCTTTTATGTTCCTCTACACTTCCTCTTAGGTTTTTAAGTTCTTGTACTGTTATATTACAAATGGCAAATATAATCAACTTCTAATAGGACAACAGTTTCACAGTAACTGTCATGAAATTGAACCCTTCCCCTTTTCAAAAATACTATTTTTTTTTTCATTCCAATATCATCTTTGAAATTAATTAGAGTGCATCTTTCTATTATAAATTTATTATTAAAAAAATAAAATGTTCAGCTCCATCGCAAATATGATTGTATAGCTGATAACGTTACAGTCTTGAGATCAAAATAAGTAAAAAATTTTTTGGAAATCCTTTAATATTACATGTACATTATAAAACATTTATGTAAGTAATGTTACATATTGATCGCAATTTTGTATATTTTAAAACACAAATTTACAAAAATAGCCCGGATTCTTGACATTTCTGCTAGCAGTCGTCTGTGTACAGCGCACGTTGTCGTCTGTTATTGTTTATGAATATTCATTATTTACCTATGACGTAATGGCAACAAGCAATCCTAATGCTATAACCTATGACGTAATGGCAACAAGCAATCCTAATGCTATAATGATAAGGACTCCATCTTTCTGTTATGAGACATATAACTGTCCACATTCATAGAATTGAAATCAAATAAAATCAAAAGAGGATGACTCGGACAATTATTCTGTTTATATCTCAGTGTTATCAATATGCCGCCGCGCATTTAATTGCACACGATATCGATCTCATTTATAGTTCGTTGACAGATCGCGGGGTAAACAACATGCAAGTCTGTGATTGTTGTGAATAGTAAAAGAAAGTAATTATATGACACCTATCAACAATCAAGCATATAAGAGCTTCAAGATTTATCAGCGGAAACGAATAAAACACTATGAAAAAAACAACGAACAAAACAATCTTCAAATTACCGTACATCTGTCATCAGACGACCAACAAGGTAGATGCGACGAGGTATATGAAGAAATCAGATAGGATGAACGAGAGGACGATCGAGATGAAGATCACATCAAGATGAACCATGCATTGGTAATATGAATCAAGAGGAAGATGTACAAACTACTATCCATTTAAACACAAGTTGCATTTGTACATATTCTACATCAACATCTTTAAAAAAAATTTCCAACACATCCCGTGGTAAGTTTACTATTAACATGAACACATATCATAGATTATAAAAATAATTAATACAATTAATTGTCTTAATTTTCCATTACCATTTTTAGCTCACCGAGAAGAAGTCGGGGGGAGCTTATGCTATACCCCCGGCGTCGGCGTCCGGACCTGGTTAAAGTTTTTTATTTTGCTGCAGGTCCTGTATCTAAGTTATTACCTTTCCTATCTTCACGAAATTGCATGGATGATGCATCTGGGCCTACTTATTGACTTGAAAGTCTTGGATGCTGAATCTGGGCCATGAATTTCAGATGCATGTTTAGAATACTGTGGAATGAAAAATTTAGAAAGCTAATGCAAGAAAATACCAACATGTTGTATTTAGATACCATAGTGTAATTGATTTGATTTTTGAAGCTAAGTCATTCTAAATAATGCAGACAGTGTATGTTTGAGTTTCTCTTCTTGTCTAAGTCCTGGAAACACTAAGTTACATTGCTTTCTATCCTTACACATGAGTCAGTGTATTGAAATGGTTTTTTATAACTAATGCTGTGGAGATGGGTAGGGGGGGATAAGTCTAAATCTTGTGTTAAATTTGAGTGATCTTCAGACAGGTACTGTACTTCTCAAAAACTATTGATTGCATAAACATCTTTTTGTAGTTAAAGGGCATTTTTCATAGTGAAATAAGTATAGAATGTAGATTTCATAAAAATAAATGTTGGTTCAAAATATTTTTTGTTTAAAACATATTACCGGTAATTTAAAATAATTTTATTAGGCCACATAAAATTAATTTTTAGATTCTGATCCCCGCCCACCCCTCTGAAAATGGCCCGCCCCGATGCATTTTATTTTATTTATAAAAAAAAAAATTTGTGAAAAAAAAATAGGGGAAAAAAATTGGCCTCGGTATTCAAAAAATTCAAAACATTTTAATGGCTGCCTAAACATGTGGATTAATTTACCGTTTGATTTCAGTCATGTTTGTTATTATAAGGATACAAATGTCTTCATGCATTACCAGTTAAGTCCAAATAAAATGGAATTAAAAGATTACATGTCGGTTTGTGTACTCATATTAGCATTAACAACTTAAAAGAATAGAGCAGTTGTTATTTCTAGAACATATATGCACGGTGAAAAAGGTGTTTTTATAAAAATAAAAAATAATAAATAAAATCCGCCCACCGGCCCCATATTTTTTGCAAATCAGGATGAGAATCTAAATATTAATTTTATATGGCCTTATATTATCAAATAAATGCTTTGTTTGTTTTGTCTTTACTGTATCTTACACATTTATTATTTTTTTTTACTTAGATGAAGCATCCAAAAAGTGGGCACTTGTACTCTTTGATTGGGATGGATGTACTGCCATTATTGAATCAAAAAGACTGGTTGGAAAAGATGACAAAAAAGTTGGGAGCAAGTTCAAGCTGTCGTTTGATGGGAGACTTCATGAAGTAGAGATTCTTGGCTTTGGATGTAAGTGTATAATAAATTGCACTGTTACATGTTAAAGTTGAAAATCTTCAAAAAGTGTTCATAAATGTGTATATGGTAATAATTGAATTACTTGTATGTGTAAATGTACATGTAGTATACAACTACTGGTGCACATTTTTAAGGGGCAATATTTTAAGCTATGTGTTATTAAATGTTTATTGCAATAATAAATTAGAAAAGGTTTCAGAGGATCGAAATGAATACTATATGTGAGAAAAATAAAGTTTAAAAAACAAATATTCCTTTTAAAGGAATGATCAGCATTTAGCATCATTGGTCAGCTCTGTTAATGTAATGCAAAAGCACAATATGATTACGGTACATGCAATAAACATGATAAATAAGATATATCGCACCGTTTTGTTCAAATCCGAAATAGCAAGGCATGGATAAACTTTACTTTTAGTAGGCAAATTGCACTTCCGATTAATGTTCTTACGCGTGTAAAGAAAAACGTGATTTGAATCATTATGTATGTAACTGTATTTAAATGTTTTACTCTCAAGGCAAACGCATTGGAACAACATTTTAGTAATCTACATGTATTTAAAGATTTACATGAAAGTGTCACTGTATAGTAAATAAAGCAGTGCAAGGCGCAATGCGTGCACAAATAGTACAATTTGCCGGATGCCTCATATGGACACAACTGTGATCGGCCGAAGCCGATCACAAAAATAAATAATGAATCTTGTTGCAATGAACAGATTTATATGATTTGGTTTTAATTAGGGGAGGCAATTGATTGAATAATTGCTAATCAATTAATCGCATTTCATTCTTAAAGATAAGCCAGCTATTTTAAAAATATACACGTTCACTGTAATGACTTTATTATTATCATTGTAAGTTTTTATAATTGTTATAAATGACACTGACACATAATAGGAAAATTCTATGTTATTCTATGTTACTATGTACATCTACAGTCAAACTGTATCAAACTGTGTCACCTTTGGAATGCACCCAAAATGACCTCTTGACAGAGGTGACCTTTGAATGGTGTGTTTCTGTTTTGCACACATTTGATAAATGGGTATAGAACAATGAGATTTGTGTTGTGATAGCAATTATATTGTGATTTCAATCAAAGATTGAAAAGGGGAAAACTACATGTACAGTCACATGGGGTACTCCATGTCTCTTTTTAGGTCACCTGAGTAAACTCAGGTGACCTATTGCTATCTGTTTTCGTCCGTCGTCGTGCGTCGTGCGTTAACAATTTACATTTTTAACTTCTTCTTAAAAACTACAAGGCCAATTGTTCCCATTTTTGGTGTGAAGCATCTTTATGGTAAGAGGAATGTAAATTGTGAAATTGGTGGCTCTACCACCACCAGGGTGCCACAGGTGGGGCCAAATATGCAAAAAAACAGCCAAATTTTCAAAAATCTTCTTCTCTACTCCCACACATGTGAGGAAAAAACTGATTGCATGGTTATGATGTCCATGAAGCCCTCTACCAAAATTGTGAAATTCATGGCCCCTGGGTCAGGGGTTCAGGCTCTAGGGTGGGGCCAATATGGCCATATAGTAAAAATGTATTAAATCTTAGAAAATCTTCTTCTCTACTCCCATAGATATTTGTTTAAAACTAAATGCATGGATATGATGTCCATGAAGCCCTCTACCAAAATTGTGAAATTCATGAATATTTGTTCGTCTAAATATGTGGAAGCATCGTCAGGTAAAAAATATTTAAGCTTGTTCAAATCATGGTTTCGGTGTTTAGAGTGAGGCCACAATAGTGGGGTTGTGTTTTTACACACACACACACACACACACACACACACACACACACAC
>WFKH01011926.1:13493708-13509753 GCA_016163765.1 Magallana hongkongensis | reverse complement strand
AATGGGCGGAGTTAATTGTGTGCTAGTATTAGCATATATCTACTACTTACAACAATATACTCCAGAAGTGGTGTGAATCAGATGGGGATACTCAAAAACTCTAAAGAATTATTTGAAGCTTTGAGGTCACACAATCTTACCAAAATCAATACCATTAAAACGTACGATTTTTCAACGCCTTATACAACCATTCCCCACGAAAAATTAAAATCTAGGCTTTTTGATATCATCGACAGTTGTTTCTTTAATAAAAATGGAAGTCGTAAAAATGCTTACCTTGTTATTGCAAATCTAAAAAATTATTTTGTCAAAAACCATTCTGATTGCAGACACAAGTACTCTGAAGTTGACATTAAAAAGATGCTTGAGTTTCTGATAGACAACATCTATGTAGTTTTTGGAAATCAAGTCCTCCAACAATCTGTATTCCCATGGGTACCAATTGTGCCTCATTGTTAGCAGATCTATTTTTGTATTCTTATGGAGCAAAATTAAGCGATTTCAACTCAAGCTACTAATCTATAAATTGCTAAACATTAAGTTATTTCACTTTACATAGCTTAAAATGTGTTAAACACAAGAAAAAATCAAGAAATATTGGCAATACAATGCATCACATAACACTAACATTAAAACTGATAACGGTAAAATATTCCGGAATGCTCATGATGAAGTCATGCTACAATCGAAAGTCCTTAATGCGTCATTTTGAAGTATATGACGTCATATTTTGTAGTACAGCGAGAACGAACTCCCGCTTATTTTTCAGTGTGCGACATAACTGACATCGAAATTGTAAGTTGAAGCATTTGTTGTTTTTAATTAAATGATTAGATTAAATTAATTTTGCTATTAAATGAATTAAGGGAGAACAGGGGGTTGCAGTGTAAAATTATTTGTCAATGAATTTTTTGCTTTTTTAACACATTTACGTTAGGATGTCCACTACAAAATATAACATTTTCATGACTACTTTCTTACCTTGCAAGGGAGATAATTTGATAGGAATTATCCCCCTTTTCTGGCATATTTAACAGTTTCAATTTTCTGCAATAATTATTTTATTTGATGGAATTTATTTGCAAATCATATTCCTTATTTTGAGAACGAAAACAAATTTCAAAATTGTTTACAACATTGTTCTTTTTTACATAGCAATATCATAATTTTATCATATATTGCTGAAATGAGAACTTTAAAAATTGAAGTTTTTGTTTCTAAATTTGAACACAATGTGATGGCACATAAAAAATTGTCAATGATTTTTTTTTTTAATTTCATATATCAACCTTAGCATATGCTTTATAACTTATAAAATTTTCATGGCAACTTTCTTGACATTTAAGAGAGATACTACAATAGGAATCACCCCCTACATCTTATTCTGGAATTATGACCTTTTATGACATATTCTGTTTGGAACCATCAAAAAAGTAATGCATCATTTAGATTTATCAATTATCATGAACAGATCATTATCAGAATATATTTCTGATTATATTAACCGTTTATGATTTTGTACATTAACATTTATAAAGTTAAAAATGTTAAATTTCCACCAGCTGAAGTTTTGACAAAGACTACTTTAGAGCCGTTTAGTATTGGAAAAAGATCTATCAAATCCTGTATGACGTCATAATGAATAAATGACATAATATCAATATACAATCAAATCAATTATGACGTCATAATAGAGTTGGCACATCAAAGCATCATTGCAATGATAGTCACGTGCTACGTGTCATGTTTCCCCTTAATAAGTACTTTCGAGGTTTGTAATATACTGTGATGTCATAATGCACATTTCCCGTTCTTTTTGTCTGAACGAAATTTATTGATAGCGTGAACTGTGCTGGGAAGTATGGAAATAACAATTGTATATAATTTCAAATTTTTCTTCTCGACAGAATACTGTGGCCAAATTGATTGTCATCTGAATTACAAATAATGTGATTAGTAACAAAGCAATGAGGAGAATGGCGAGTTTGTGCCTACAGTTTGCCTTTTGAAATTAGGAATACATATTGTGCATGTACAGTGTGTATGTAGTGAGTTTTATTTCAATACTTTTCTTTGCAGCATATGCAGAAAATTTTTTTCAGGATGAAACAAATGAAGACACAAGAGAGGTAGAAGGTAAACATTTCCTTTATTTTATGCAATACAGAGGTATATTTTCTTCTCTGCTGCATAATCTTACACCATATCTTTGTATTTTGTTAAGTTTTCTTCTTTCACATTCAATTTCTTACAGAGTTGTGGAAAGTGAAAATTTGCAAAGAGTTCAACAACCTGAAATACACAATAAGTGTGCAGATGATGGTGAGTATTTGCATGCATTCAGAAATGCTTGTGCATGCTATTTGTTTTTACCAAGCATGCATGTACACATGTAGTGAGAATCCTTGCTTCATGTTTAATTACTTTTTGCAGCAGAACCAGGTCACATGAAGTGTGCACATTTTCTGATGTCTGAAGGGATGAAAGAAAACAATGATGACAAAATAAAAACTACAGATACTTTTGTTTCCCTCCATTAGAATGACTGGACTGATATTATTTCATTTCAGGCCTTGTTATCTCTTCATAAAAAGAAATATACCAAGCCATTGCTCACACCACTTGTTGAGGATGTCAAAAACTGAACAGCAATTTGGACATGAAAGCAAAAAGGGGTGCCTTGAAGACAAAGACCATCCCCATCTCTACGCAGAGTTAGCCCAAATTTGCCTTGCTCAAGTAATACTGTTTTACAGAAGAAGTGGGGACGCAGAGCGTATGACATTGTCAGTATTCTCAGAAGCTATCAAAACTGGCAGTGGAAAACCAGATGATGTTGTTTTAAGTATTTTCAATGCATTTGAAAAGACTCTATGCCATTCACACCTCAGAGTGGAAAAAAGGGTAAACGAGGGAGGAAAGTTCCTGTTTTGTTCACAGAAACTATTTAAGAATCAAGTTAATTGTCCTCATCAGTATGAGAGAAAAGGCTACAGTAATGTCACACAGCCATATCTTTTCTCAAGGCCAGGACCCCATACAAAGCCTTTTAGAGGTACATGTACTGATGCTATCCGGAGATACTCTAAAGCAGCAAGATAAAAAAAAATCCTAATTCTGTCAACTCATCAAAGTTAAGGAAACAGTTACCTTCTTTAGCGCAGGTTTTAAACCTGAGTGAAACATCACAAGACATTATAGCAACTTTTCAGGGCCACAACATTAGGGTTCACAGAGTTTTATAGACATATTCCGGCATTTGTGAATCCTGAATCCTGAAAGTGCTCTGCAAGTAGCCTAAGTTTCAAAACTTCTCCACAGTATAAACAATGGTACCATTGAAAAGTACCGAGTAATGGACTTTGATGCGATTGATTTTCCTGACCAATGTATTTTGAGGTTTTTTCCCAGAATTTTCCCTATTCCTCAGTTTTCCTTTTGTCAGCTTCAAATTATTTACAGATTTAATTTTGTGATGCTAAAAAAAATTATATGTATTGTAGAAAAAGTTGACTCAGAGAGTGAATGATAGTGAAGGAGAAAATAAAGGAAGTGAAGAGGAGGAGAAGGAAATTTCTGAAGATACCTTATCTAGTACTAAAAAGGGTAAGCTATGTGTTCTAGTGAGTAACCATTTAATAAACATCTCAGCTATCTGGGCAAGGCAAAAATCTTACTTTTATTGTCAAACAGAACCTATAGGTAGCGCGCTGGTTGCCCACTACATGGTCTTTGGGATTGAAGTGAAATGCAGTAGAATGGCAATCAGAGAGTCTGAGGGGATACTAAAAATACATAATGCACAATAAAAAAACAATTATATACCCATTAATTTTCCCTTTTTGATACTGTCAATTTTACAGAGTGTGATCCGATTTTCCGGATTTCAACACTGTTGGTTTCCGATTCCGTATCACCGCTTTTTGAAACTGATGACGTAGTACGCATTACCGTAAATAACGTCTGTACTGTTGCGCATTTTAAAAGAGTTTGTGTTAAAATAGCTTTGTTATAAATGAAAAAATGACAATAACAAACCGTCAACCATCTCAAAAATCCATAAAACCTAATACAAATTCAAAGCAGAGCAACACGGACCTCCAAAAAGATAGAGGTAGGATCAGGTGCCATGGAGGAGTGAGCATCCTCCGCCGACCGGTCACACCCGCCGTGCGCCCAATGTCATATCGGTAAAAATTTCATTATCGGGGGAAATGTCGTAATTTTGGAAAAATATCAATCGGGAAAAACGGAGAAAATCCGTGGACAATTCGGTATTCAATCAATAGTCAAGAGCAGATCAATAGCGGACCTCTGAAAAACCTTAGAAACAGGATCAGGTGCCATGGAGGAATGAGCATTCACTGCTGACCGGTCACACCCGTAGTGTGCTCTTTGTCGTAATCGTGAAAAAAAAACGGACAAGTCCGTAGACAATTAGGTTATTAATTATGGTCTAACAATAAGTATGAAAAACGTCAGTCAGCATGCGACCAAGTGAAAGATTGTATTTGCTGACAAGGTCGTTGTATCGACCATAGAATTTACAAAAAGATGACTTCAAACGAGACTGTATATAGTCCTGTTTTATCAACTTGTTTGTAAGTAGCTTGCCTCGCCTTAGAAACTGTTTATACGAAGAGCATTCCCTTGCGTATCAAATTAACTGAGAGACAAAAACACCATTTGCAGGTGATGAAGGTATATTGCTACATAAGTAAGGAAAGTTGACTATAGAAAAATTGAAGTCATTGCGTTTATCATACAGTTTTGTTGTTAGGTTACCATCAATGTCCATTTCCAGTAAAATATCCATATATGAAACAGATGACGCAGACTCTGTGGTATCTTTTAATTCAAGTTCACTAGGATATATCGAATCGACGTAAATATGGAAATAACAATTGTTAATTGATAATACGTCGTCGATATACCTGAATATTGAGTTGAAGGCCACAGCGAGTGATTGTGTTTTGTTTACGTACAAGTTTTTGAATAAATTCTGCTTCATAAGAATACAAAATAGGTCTCCTAACAATGGGGCACAATTGGTACCCATGGGAATTCCAACAGAATGTTGGAAGACTTGATTTCCAAAAACTACAAAGATGTTGTCTATCAGAAACTCAAGCATCTTTTAAATGTCAACTTTAGAGTATTTTTGTGTGCAATCAGAATGGTTTTTAACAAAATAAATTTTTAGACTTGCAATAACAAGAAAAGCATTTTTACGACTTCCAAAAATGTGGAAGTCGTAAAATTGCTTCCATTTTTATTGAAGAAACAATCGATATCAAAATGCCTAGATTTTAATTTTTCGTGGGGAATGGTTGTATAAAGTGTTGATAAATCGTACGTTTTGATGGTATTGATTTTGGTAAGATTGTGTGACCTCTTAGTTGCCAATAATTTTTTAGAGTGTTTTTAGTATCCACATCTGATTCACACCACTTCTGGAGTATATTGCGTACAGTACTCTTGAAGTTTCTCTTTCGGTACTGTAAGAAATTAAGTAAGGAGTAAAGAGAGAGATTTGAAACTTATACTTAATATGTGTACCTTATAGTCTCTTCATTGAGCTAATTCCAATCTTATTTTTTTTTCCATTTTACAGCAACTTGGTCGAAATCGAGGACAACCTGTTCTCTGTTTCCCGCCACCATCTAGGAACTTTGTTTCCAGGCAACCAGTTCAGGGAGGGGGTTAAGGTTACTGGAAGAAGGAGACTGTCCTTCGTAGAAGAAATGTAAGCAGCTGCTGCAAAGTTACAAAAAATAATCTTACCGAGACCAGGCTACGCCCAGGTCGCAGTTAAAATTCATCCCATATACTTGCAATTTATCCCCTTCGCGTCGAGTTTAAGTCGGTTAAAATAATCTGCAGGGAGAACACAATTTTATACATTACAAACCTTTTTGAACATGCATATGTAGGCAAGTCCACAAAATATTTATTTAATAAGAAATTTTGTTAATATAAACGTTTGAATTTGCCTGCCATTTTGTCGGAAATTGCACTCCGGATGTCTCGTATTTTATCATTAACATGGCGACCGTAAGCAGCGAATTTTCAAACATAATGTGACAGTTAATATGAAAATTTAGGCGAGATAGAGTGCGATATGATTTTGTATTTGCTACGAAGTTGGGACGAATTATATCGTTAAACCGGGCCTGTAGGACATCTATCATTTTAACGATAGAACATTATATCAACTGCAAAGTTACTTCTTAATGC
Organism: Magallana hongkongensis; assembly: GCA_016163765.1. Taxonomy (NCBI): domain Eukaryota; kingdom Metazoa; phylum Mollusca; class Bivalvia; order Ostreida; family Ostreidae; genus Magallana; species Magallana hongkongensis. Next base: position 13,503,516 of record WFKH01011926.1, on the reverse strand, counting down.
ATGAATGTCCATTAAATGCTTTCAAATATTTGCCTCTTCTTGTTGTTTTCAGATCCCAAGTTTAAAATAAATTGTCCTTTCATTGTTACTTCTTGTTTTCAGATCCCAGGTTTAAGGAAGACAAGGACGCGCCACAGTTAACCCATGTGAAAAACCAACGGCGAGGTCGGTGTAAAAATAGTCCGGGACATTTGTCCCGCGCTGTCCAAATTTCCTATTTCGCCTCTACCTTATGTTCCGGTTATTTTTTTTTTTTTGAATATCATTCAGCAGATACCAAAAGGCATCTTTATGTCAGTCGATTGTATTTTTTCTGCTTCACAAAAAACACCAATAAGTTAAAAATCGCCAATGTTCCTTCGCCAAAAGCGGAAATGTAGTCCCGAGAAATTGACTATGTTTTTCGAATTCCTGTTTTGGTTTTGCCTTTGTTTTTATATTAAATAAACATTATAATAAATGTTTTTTTTTTGTCGTTGTCTCTATTTTTTGTATACAATAGAAATCTTAATTATTTATCAACTTTTAACCATAAAAGCAGTTATTTACATTTTTTTCTCTACGGGACATTGCAGTTTACATGACAACTGAAAGGATATAGTACAATATGCAAACCCAGCAAATTTACATGTAAGAATTCCAAACAAAATTCATGTTTATCAATAATTTCATATCATACTGAGATGAATTGTAAAATATATATATATTAATTAAAAACCCGTAGTATTTTAAGTAATAATTTTATTTAGTTCACTTCAATATTAGAAAATGCGTTCAGTCATTAAGGATTCCGGTGTAAAGAAGAATAATGACCCACGTAGAATAATGAACGGAGGTAATTTTTTGACGTAGAATCATGACTCCACGATCATTATTCTACGTAGAAAAATGACCCTTTTTGATGAAGAATAAGTGTGATTTTCTAGAGCGGGGGGGGGGGGGGGGGGGGGGGGTGGGGGTCATTATTCTACGTCGAAAATTGATTCCCCGGACATTATTTTACGGGTGTCATTATTCTTCTTTACACCGGCAGCAATTATCGTCTCAAAATTATTTAGTTATTTTATTATAAAGGAGAGAATACCTTTATGTGTTTTGTCATATAAATACCTATATATTTCTGAACCCGATTTACCATTTGAATTTCATCATCGAAGTTTTTGGTAACAAGATGGCACACGTAGGGGGCAAATATATATAACACTCTTGCATCATTATTTTCATACGCCTTGCCAAATATATATAACATCTAGATTTTTATGACCACAAACACAATTCCACTAATAGTGTAAAATTTTTAAAACATTGTATGTTTAATGTGTATTTTTTTTTTTGAAAATCAAGGATAGCAACTTGCGACTGATACCCCGACGACAGTCACCACCGCCACAGATCCCTGGACATCTTACACCACCTCCCGCAGGAATGAACAATATACAGATTTACTTGCCCTTGAGACAAGAGGACTCTCCCCCTCAAGACTGACGCCGCCTCCTCCACCACTACCAGAGGAACCTCCGAGGAGGCCACCAGCATCAACCAAGGAGGAGGCCACCACAGCAGGCACCCCGGATGCCACTGCCACCCAGGATGTCGGTGTTGCGACCATCGGGAGTCGTCACCTCCACACCAGCCTCTAGGAGGACCAGAGGTCCACGACACCAGTAGAGAAGGGATGAGATTTACAGGTGAATAGGTAATTCTACCAATGCATACATTTTATATATTCGTATGATCCCTTTTATATTATAAAGGAGTGAATAATAATAAATATGGTGTTTTCAGCATATTTGCATAACCGATTATGATATGAAATGTTTAAAATTATAAAATAGATGATAAATGAGTACCTGTCTTACCTTACAAGATAAGGACATGTACATGTATATAGTACTGAAGATTACGTGAGTATAACCAGGATGAGAGGTGAAAAATTGGCACCATAGCTAAATACAGGCTTAACACGTCAACCACAGGAGGAAGTACCGGTATTAGGAGAAATAGAGAGAACTATTGAGGAACTAGAGAGTCACACAAATGAACCAAAGATTCATACGCAATGAGTCAGAGAGAGGTAAGTAACGAGAATGAAAGAGTGCGACTTATTACGGAACCGATTTAGTCCGACATTTTTAAAGTTACACCCGAACAGTACCTATAGTCAAAGGATCTGCAGTGCACTTGAATATAGTTTGTAGTTAAAGGGTCAAGGTCATATCGAATGACGCAAAATTTCTTTTTTACAGAGCATGTATACTCTTCACTTCCAATCCCTATTTGGTTCGATGGCCTTGGCCATTTTTAGAAACCATTGATTTCCTTTAGAGCAAGAGCTCTAGGTAAAACTGCAAAGAATTTAATGCATTACACTACACATTTCAACAAAAACTGCTAAGAATTTAATGCATAACACTACACACTTCAACAAAATATAGGCGATATTCACAACATGATTTTTCCAACACACACATTTTATGTATCTGTAATCTGTGAAAAATTATTTGGCTAACAAAATATTAGAAGTCTTTTTATGAAAAGAGAGAGAGAGAGAGGAGAGAGAGAGAGTGCATGGATTACTCAGGGTCTAGTTAGTAAAGTGAGTTGAAAAATATTTTAAAAAACGTTCATGAAAAGGCAGTTTAAGTGTTACATGTACACACTTGCGGTAGATGCCGGCACGATATTAATAATTGATGCCCGCAAACAAAGAAGCAATTGAAGAAATCAGTGATTATTTCTTTAATATACCCATGAATTTTGAAGCAAGTTTACATTCAGGTCGTAGAAGAATAGCGGTCACACGTTCACTCTATTGGTTTAACCTCTTCTGAATGGTATTAAATCTCAAGTAAGTTACAGAGCTTACTCGACCTTTCAAGTTTGTACTCAGAGTGTCGTCCGCTTTCTTAGAAAGAACATTAACGAAGAGCAAATAGAGAACGAGTTCCGCTTATTTTAGGGATATGTCTAACCCATTTGAGGACTTATCAGTTGCTGACATATTTGCAAGGTATAGTTTTCACCCCGATACCATTATGGATATCCTGAGGCAGCTCTCTGACTCCTACAAAGAGGAATCTCCAAATTCAACACCTGCTTGTGACACTGAGATTTCTCGGTACTAGTGCCAATCACATCCTTGTTGGTGATGATGCGAAGATATCAAGATCAACAGCGGGACGATGTATAAGGCGGGTATCGGCCTTCATTGCAAATTTGGCATCACATTATATAAGCTTTCCGAGTGAAGATCGGGCGCTCCAAGTGATGCTGGACACAGGATGAATCAAATTAAAGAGAATTTATATATCAATTTTGCAGGTCAATGAAAAAGATACTTAAGTTTTTTTTCTCTATATTCCTTTTGTTTATTCCACAAATGAAAAAAAAGTCAATATCATTATCAAATGATTAAACTCTCTTTGTCTAAATCATTAAAAGATACTATGAGATTACTAAGTATTATTTTTCACCAAGATGACAACTAATAGACAAATATTTTGTAAGCTGTGTACTGGTGTATTCAGATTTTAAAAAAATGCATGTAATTCTTTTACGAAACTAATCCTGCAGTTTATACTTGTAAAAAGAAAACCTCCATATCAACTTCTCATGTATGAGTGAAAATACTCAAAACATTTTTCTTTCTTCATTGGACACCTCAAAAGATAGTCACATCACGGAAAAACTTATCCAGGTCGTCAACCAGTTAATATTCCTGCAAACTCAATGAAAGTAGTACTTTGTACGACAAAACAATATAAGTCCAATGTACCGTATACCGCCATAGTTCAAGCTATATCTAGTGAAAACGGATCTTTACCAAAGAACATATTGATGGTGGATACTTTCGATGAAATGAAAGATGGGACAGCACCTGTGAAACTGATGAATATTAAAAAAGTAGACGTGTGGTTAAGTCCAAAAAGTAAGATAGGTGTGGTTCATAGTGCAGAATTACTCCAATCATCAGAGGATGAATATAAAGTAGAAATTGTTCCTTATACAGAATTCGTGATAAGACGGATTATGACACAAGATGAACAAAATAAAAGTACTAAGTGTTGAGACAAAGCTTCAGCATTTCCTGTAGAATTGGATGTAAACGATGTGGAATTTTCTGAAAAACAACACCAAAAATGAGAGAATCTGTTACAGAAACATCAGGACGTGTTTATGTTTAGTGATGTTGAATACGCCTCGGTACTGGCGTAGAATAGACTGTATTATCATTTGTTGGTTAAAAATTGCTTTGATACACTTTTCCTAAAATAGTTCGATTTCTGATACATAATACATCGTAAAGTTCTATCTTTAAATATTACACAACGTGATTTATATGGGGTTTTCCGTCTATAGCTCAGAATTCTTGTTGAAAAAGCCCAATAGTTCATATTATAAACAAATGTTTGTAATTATTAAAATAGAGCTAAAAACTACTTGCCATGCGAAATGACATATAGTTGATATCAAAATAAATAATAATCAATAAAATCAATTCCCGTCAGTACTTTGATGAATGATTTTAAAAATCTTCCTTTACATAAGAAAAACTCAGCATAATTTAATTTGAAAACTTTGATTACATTTACATCCATTGAGTATAATTCCCTCTATTTCTTTCAGTTTAAACATTTGCTAAAAGAAAGATGTAAATATAAACAATAAAATTATTTTTCTATAATTTCTGCATGGTATGAAGAAAGCGATCATTGCAGAACAATACAGCGTTAACAATGTCACCACCTTCACGTGCCGCACAAGAGAAACCATTGTTTGTGTAAGTGAAGCAATGTGCTGGTGTACACATTTGTTACGCAGCACATTCCACAACCCTTTCAAATATATGCATTCCCGTGAGTAGAGAGAAAATGTAACATTTAATGGCTCATATCAGCAATATCAGTACAAATATCAAGGTGCAACTTTTTGGAGCTTTCTAAGATACAAAGGATGAATGAAACTATGCCATTCAGTCCACTAAATGTTATTTGAAAGGTCTGGAAAGGTGATTGAATGTCACAGATATGCCATTCAGTCACCTTTCAGTTAGCATTCGGTGATATCTAAAATCTATTGATTGCTGAATAAATATTAACTGGATACCATAAAGGTCAAACACATAATTGTTCATACATGACGGATGATGCACAGTGACAAAGACCGAATTGACTTGAGTGCTATTCTTACTAAACAAAAGACAATTGTAAGTCAATAAAGCTCAAAAATATCACTAGATTAATTAACAGATAAAAGTTTCCTGATGGTGATATGTTTAGTAAATTTTATTAATGAAAAAATGAAAATAATTAACCGTCAACCATCTCAAAAATCCATAAAACGAAATACAAATTAAAATCAGAGCAACACAGACCTCCAAAAAGATAGAGGTAGGATCAGTAGCCTAGGAGGAGAACATGTAAGCATCCTCTGCTGACCGGTAACACCCGCCGTGCGCCCAATGTCATATCGGTTAAAAAGTCGTTATTTGGGGAAAATATCATGATCGTGAAAAACGGAGAAAAATCCGTGGAAAATTCGGTCTTCAATCAACAGTCCAGAGCAGAGGAATCACGGACCTCTGGAAAACCTCAGAGGCAGAATGAGGTGCCTAGGAGGAGTGAGCATTGTCTGCTGACCGGTTACACCCGCCGTGTGCTCTTTGTCGTAATCGGGAAAAACGGAAAAAATCCGTAGAAAATTAGGTGATTAATTAAGGTCTAACAATTAGTATGAAAAACGTCAGTCAGCATGCGACCCAGTGGAAGATTGTATTTGCTGACAAGGTCGTTGTATCGACCATAGAACTTACGAAAAGATGACTTCAAACGTGACTTGTTGATAGTCCTGTTTTATCAACTTGTTTGTAAGTAGCTTTCCTCGCCTTAGAAACTGTTCATATGAAGAGCATGCCCTTGCGTATCGAATTAACTGAGAGACAAAAACACCATAAGCAGGTGATGAAGGTATATTGCTACATAAGTTAGGTAAGTTGAATATAGCAAAATTAAAGTCATCGCGTTTATCATAAAGTTTTGTTGTTAGGTTACCATCAATGTCCATTTCCAGTAAAATATCCAAATATGAAACAGATGACAGAGGAAGGGTAAACCCGGACTCTGTCATCGAAGTTTTCAGAAACTGATAGGACCTCAAAATTCTTCTTGAACGTCTTGGCTAATGAAGAGATGACAACACTAAGTACCTTTAACAAGGAGAAAGCCAAGAAGTTGAAGAATTCATGGTACAGAATTCTTCGGGTCTATTGCCATCCAGTCTTTGGACTAGAGTTAAAGGCCGATGCTGTTTTAAGTGCCTCCTCTTATACCATACATGCATTCGTGTATTTACATGAGCAAAATTTATAAATTCCCATAACCGCTTAAAGTCCATTTTTACATGATATGCAATTTTAGAAGTGATTTGTATCTAAAATAATACACAATTACAGTTTTCATATTTCAGATTATAGACAAAAACGGAACCCTGACGGAAGTTGAGAAGACCGTAATTGAAGAATTTCGTCGACCAAGGGTATTATCAATGGCGGATGCTTCCGCCGTCGAGAACACTAAAAGAATATCTTTGGGGCCGGTGGAAATTACTCAGGTACGTTTTTTTTTCTAATGAAATTAATATAACAAACATTTGAATCGCCATCTTGTGACGTAGTGTTTTTTAAAGTATAAGTCTAGATGTAGTGAGGTACCTTAAAACTCTAGATTGTATAACTATTTATATAAAAATCATTGATTTGTCACATAGGAGTCCACGGAGAGCGTGACTAAAATGGGTTTTCATATTTCACAAAGTTTAAATCAGCCTAATGTAAAGAAAACCACGAGTTTCCAAAAAGTTCATAATTAAGACCCACAATTTCTTAATTTGTATTTTCGCAGAAGGAGAACGATTTAACTATCTTTCGAAAATTTTAGGGGACGAGCGTGACTCCCCTTTAGCTTGTCTCTGAAAACTGACTGTTTTCATTTACATGAATTATAGAAATGTCTATCTTTGCAAAAATATAGAGGGGTTGATAGGTTCTCCTAGTCCCTTCTCTTCTCTGGTACTGACGCCATTGCACTTTCTTTACGACTGAATGTTTTAATTATGTTTAAATTTATCTTTGCAGATTGGAGAGATGTCTTATACGACAGCTTCTACGGAGAGGCGGGACCTCCAACTGGGGTATGAGGGGAGAACGGCTCGTCTCACCCTCTGGAGTGAGATTGCCAAATCCCCAAACGCCTCAGTTGGAGAGGTGTTCAATATCTTATGCATCCGACCAGCAAATGATTTTGCTGGTCAGCGGTGTTATAATTCAACACCGTCTACTTTGTTTGAGGTAATACACCTTATTCATCGTTAAATATTCAAATACATGTATTACTCCAAATCTTAAGCACAATAATACAGTTGAAAGAGAACAATATAAGGTAATGCTACCAAGCAAGAAGACTCTCAATAGACCCTTGAACCTACTTTATGCGATTGAGTGTTCCAAAGAAACAGAAACCAAAAAAAAGTGAGAACCCAGTGGAAAATAAAAGTACCGGAAGTATCAAGAGTATGAACTTTGAAGATCTATCAGTGACCGAATTCAAAAAGGAACTTGATGTTAGCGTGTCGCTACAAACAAGACCCAAACGAAAGGCCGCGCAAAAGGCAAATGACATAATCAAAGACTGGTTAAATGTGTGACGACATCGTTGGTCGTCATACTATTGTTTTCAGTCTAATTTTGTGTTGTATTGTTCATTTATCTTTATTTGTTTATTAAATGTAAAAAGAGAACCAGGAGTTTTCATTTAGGAAAGGATTTAATATTAGAAAGTGAAAGAAATAGCTCGCCGTCATCCGCAAGACACAAATATGCCAACAAAGGCCGAACTTTTGGAATTGAAAGCACTGACAAACAAATCCCTATGAAGTTTCCTCTAAGATGTATGCCTTCTCATCTTCAGAAATAGAAACGTGACCTTTTTGCAATTCATCTGTTATGGTTTGACATCGATATATCTGTTGCCTTTCATAGTTTCTTAATTAAGGCTCTTGGAAGAGATGAGAGCAGCGAAAATCATTCAACTGGTTCTAAGGATAATTTCTTTAAGATTGGTCCCTCAAAGTGACTTTGCATTTTACACAAAAATGCTCTATTGATTTGTTTTTGTTAACCGGGTTTTCCAAAGGAAAGATCCGGGTATTGAAATAGTGAAAATGGCGGGCGAACGGCTCCCAAAAGGGTACCCTTACGGATATTTCCTCCTACAGTTTTCAAGATAGGAAGTTGTTCTTTTACAGATCAGTTAGACATACATGAGAGGTGTGTATATTCCTAGAGTTTTGATTTCTGATGATTAATGAAAAAAATACCAGCTATTCAACATAGTCATATAGAGTAACCAACTTCACGTGATAGGTAGTGTTCATCAATTCAGGGTTGACACATGAATTCTAGATACTGTTCACAGAAAAGAAAACCCGGTTTGCTGTCACATTGACAGCTTTTCTCTTGTTTTTGCTGCTCTGTTATTGTAGCCCATTTTAATGAATGAACTTACAAGTGTTGCCAATCTGTATTCTTCATGGTGATAGATAACTTCTCTTTCTTGTGGAATTACAAGATTTTCATAAACTAAATACTGATCTAAAATCTTGACCCTAAAGATTCCTTCAATGGATTCAACACGTCGGTTGTCAAACTTGTTTGGTGGGTTACCAAGACCAGCAGCCACCCTTATTTCTTGTCCCATGTTTGTTTTAAAAGTTTCTTTAAGTGAACGGACTTTCAATATATTGATTAAAGTCAAGTGGCAACTGAGCGGACAACTGTTTATAATCCTCAAAGTTCTTTGAGTCAACTAAACTAAACCAAGTTCACTCTTGCCATTGATTTCACTTCCCAAAATTGGTCTGATGATTGCAGTTTTTAACAAGACTGAAATGTTTCTTTACTTCTTTTTGCAAATCTTCCTTAACATGATTAACCATCTCATTTTTTTTTTAATTCTGAGAGAAAGAGGAATATCTTCAATTTGAAACAATGTCTCTTAAACTCCAAAGCCAGTTCCCAATATGTACCATATATCAATTTCTCAATTCCATTTGACTTAAGTTAACTGGCTTAATAAAGGTAATCTTCATTTTGTCTTTCGGTACTTGTAGACATTGGACAAACAAACAAAAAATATCGGACAAAGCAGCTTTAAACCGTTTGCTATAACATATGCAATGTTTTTGTGCCATGATTCGATTCCATCTGTGGGCATTCTTATTCTTTTTTAAATTAATGGCATTAGTATTCACTGTTTTCTTTTTATTTAAGCATAATTGTGCATTTTGTTTATTAAACTTCGATCTTCTTCCTTAAATACACATTTGCTCTTTAGATTGAATATATCGATGAAATAAGTATATACTTAAATAAATGTAATTAATAACTGTCCGATGGGTTCACTGGAAATATTTTTTTTCACATAACACTGTACAGTTACAACTTGAGTTTGTGTCGGACAAACAATTTCACCACTGCAACGCGAACCTAAGGCACTACGGTGACAAAAATCACATATCGCTCATATGTTTCCGATTAGAAGAGCACAAATTATAAAACAAAACATTTTGAAAGAAAAATACAAAAATTAGCGGTTTAAGTTATCTGAATGAATTGAATGTAAATTATTTGTATGTGTATGATTTTACTTAAATATCACACAATATCTTTGTTTAACTGATTAGAGTTGACACCAATAATGAGAAAACTGGAACATTTCATTGTGTGACCCGCATAGCTATGCAATGTGATGTC
>WFKH01011926.1:13471070-13491927 GCA_016163765.1 Magallana hongkongensis | reverse complement strand
CTGCAGTAGCTTTACATGCAAAATATATGTGGAATGTAAATATACATAGTTCATCATCATACAATGAAATATAACAGTTATAAAATGCGAAACATTTACGAATCTGAATCTCGATTCAAGCTAAGGAGTTTTTAACCAACTTATGGTCTTCCAGTTTTTTTAGTGATTAAATCCGCTTGACCAACTAAGCTGTCTAAAATATAATAATGATAAAATTTAGTGATTGAACCATTAATATATTTTATATACTAAAATTATACATGTACATATAACTCAAAGAATAAAAGGTATTTTCATAAGGTATATTGCACTCCTAGTAATCTTTACTTCATTTACCGCTATATTAGCGCCTGTACACACATGCAGTAGATGTTGTTTGAATGCATTTAGATGTGATCATAAAACGAGTAAGGACTTGAAAGTCCGTGCGGTCAGAACCATCCATGTGAAAATGTGTACGATGTGCGGTGTCCAATTTAACAGACGCGGTTGAAATTTAGTTTCAATAAAGAATGTCTCTGTTGGAAATGCTCTGAAGAAGGAGACAGAAGATACGAAAAAGAAAGGAATAGGAGTCGAAGGGGGTGGGTGGGTGCGCAGAAATCATAAACTCAAACACGGTCGAAGAAGCATCACCAGTATCTCCAAATAAGTTATTACAATATTACATGCAGTTTTTGTTTTTCTGTCCAAGGGTTCAGTTTCTTCTTTCACATGCATGAAAACTACTGTAAAAAGTCACCAAATGGAAATGTTTTTAAAATGTTGATCATCTGGCTAAAATTTTGTTCTGGTATTATATCAAAGTAATTATTTCAGTGCCTCATTTCTCTTAATTTGGCATATCGCAGTATATGTTACCGTTCATTAATTAACTCTGAATGAAAAAAATAATTTAAGTCCATGCCTCTTTTGATCCCCTGTCAATATTTCAATTCTAAGTAAAAAACACACGGTCACCTTCAATATGCAAGCGAATCATACCCCCTTGCAGAGTATACAATACCAGAGAATGATGCTGTCTTTAATAGCTTTTTACCCGATTTATGTCTTAAAATAAAACAAAAATTACGAATGGATGTTATGGATTTGTTTCATTTGATTAAAAACACACGCGCAATTGTACAGATTTTTGGAGTTCGTGCGGTGTGACGTAGTGACGTTATTGTGATGTCATTTTTTTTTAACGTTGTGACGTTGTCCATAGTATTTCATTAACACATAGATCATACCATGTATATTGATACAAAATTTAAAAAATCAATAATGAAAAACAGAACCTAAATATATTTATTATTTTTTTATTTTAATGTATTTTTTTCAAATTGTCATAGGCCCAAATAGGCCCCGTGGCACTTAACGTAGATATTCAAATAGGCCCAAATAGGCCCTGTGGCACAGAAATGGTTAAATGCGCGATTTTAGTTTAAATTAAAAGATTAGCATTATGGCAGAGATTCTAGGGCCAGTTCATCATGCATCGAGCGGATACCTTAATATGTTTGGTTTAAAATATACAAATAAATGCACATGCACTTATTACATGTATTTATTACATAAATTATATGTATTTATTAATTTGTGAACCTTCAGCAGATTGTGCATGTTGATAACGGTGGCGTTGCATCAGGAGGGGGTTTTGGGGTTGACCCCTAAATTTTTATTCATGTACATGCGATTAAGGGAATAGTGTACAACAAAAGAAAATGACAATGAAGATCAAAGAATTTAGCAGCGCGTCTGTCCCATGTCGTCCATCCGATTTTTTTCAGACCGGAAGCTACAGACAGGAAACTTGAATCAAGCAACATTTATTCTGAAAATGGGTTTGTTATGCATGATTGAATTATTTTTCAAGTATAATAAAACTTAGTTCATCCCAGACTTCCAACATTTCAAATAGATTTGTTAATTAGCACTAGCTAGAACCCCCAGTGTCCATAGTGCTTGGATTAGCTGGTTAGTGACCCATACGCATGAGCACAAAAGCGCACACCATGCAGTTATGTTACAAAGCTAGCTAGCATACTACAGAGGGTGTTTAAGGATCAGAGGGTGCATATACTACATAATCAGAATAATCACAAGCAGTGCATTAGTAAATTGCAGAGAGAGAGAGAGAGAGAGAGAGAGAGGGGGGGAGGAAGGGGGCATCGGAAGCAGGAAAAAAAATGGAAAAAAGGGTCAGAGCCCCAGTTTCATTTATTTCAATTTAAATTAGATGTACACTATCCTTGTTTAACGTGTTTTCCCATTTTTTTGATTTGCTTCCGATGTCCGATTACCATTACAGTACTATGGTACTGGGTGGAAAGAAAATGAAGGTATTTATAAGCATACATGTATGTATATACTTCTGCTATATATACAGAGTTACACAACAGCGTCATAGTATAAACAGATAAATATTGCATATGAAAGCATTACATACATGTACATACATACATGCATTACAGGAAAGCTTGCATTTTGTGCAATAATGACGATTTTTAAAAAAAAGCGTGTGCGGAGAAATTACCGAGTAGATCTATAAATTCTATATTTAAAAAAACTTCCCATAAATGAAAATTGTACTTTTCTTAAAATCTACGAGGACAATACGTGTGCTATTTCATTGATCTCTGATCGCTGAATCTCTGATCTCTGATCTGAAAAATGACGTCACGGCGGCTTGAAAACTCTCCACTTGCACACTAAAAATGCACCTCTTAGCTGGAGGTGAAACACGGGTGCGGATCATGGATCTTCAAACTTCGAAGTCCGATTTCTCTATTTTCTGCTTTCCAGTTTGATTTCCTCTTGTGATATTTGATTGTGTGGGTAAAAGGGAACTTTTTACAATAAATTTAAAGTATGCGTGTTTAATAATAAAGGCTGCATGCCTTATATTACTTACAAGGCGCAAGGTTTGCTTTAGATTTGAAAAGTTCGGGAAAACAATGTACCTGTGACGTCGTATTTTACAACGTGACGTCGAGGAGTGGTAGTCTGCATGAGGAAGGTGATGTAAGTTCTAGTGTTTACATCGAAGCGTTTCTCTGGTCATTTCGCGATGTTAAACGTTGTTACGATTGTAAAAACGTGTGTTGCTGTTTGCTGTCGTCTTGCTGAATACGCTTCGGTATGTATTTTCGTTTGCCGGGGTGTCATTTCTTCGGCCGAAGTCTTCATTCATTGGGACTGAAGCCGCGCCGTGCGTTGTTGACAATGTTTACCGGAGATTTTAGACCTCGGAAGGAAAATGTTGCGATAACAGTGGAGTCGTAGCTTTAATCTAATGATGATATTTCGATGGATTACGGATTATTACCGTTTTACTGCATAAAGATACGGAATTAAGCGAGAAAATACAAACGCATGCGCAGATGGGTTAGTCGAAGCCAGGCATGAAAAATTGACTAACCCCCTCAGATACCCTCATATACAATAGCATAACACCAGAAATAGCAAATTACCAAAGAAATAACAACAATGACTGAATAAAAACAATAAAATATGAAATTAAAACTTGAACTAGTAAAAATAAACAAATTAACCATAATATAATTCAATTATTTATATAAAGTATTTTGTATACACATTGGCCCAGTTACTGAGTTTGACAGCATGTACTACAGTAAAAACTGATATTTACAGCAAAACTAAGTTAGTGATCAGGTACTACGCCTGATTTTAGAATTTACTCAAATTCCAGGATTTATAATTATTCCAAGTTCAAATAATTCCCTGTTTGATAATGACAGCAATATTTAATGAAGACTATAAGATTGAATACCTATGTTTTTGTCTGTGTATATATTATATTATATATTTTATGGTTTTGATAGGATTGCTTGCATGGATTGCTGTAACGACAATCATCATAATACTGATGATATTTAAGAGATGGCTAATGGAAGTAATGAAATTATTCAGCGTCATGTGATACCCTTCATATAGAGACATCAAAATCACATCAGTCCGCGGGTATGATAAGGCAACAAATCGAGTAAAAATTCCTCTGATCGATATAATGTCACAATAAGCAGCATGATGTCATATTTTACTCGAGAAATCTGTCAATTTTAACATTATCTCTGGTCCAAATTATGAAAACTACAGGCGTAAAATCTCACTAGAAGCTCTTTTAACAGAATATATCTTCGATTTCTCTGTATTACGTATCGTTAACATTGATGACGTCACAAGCACGTTTAAAAGAGAAGATCAATGTCGGGAGACAAGTCATCGGAATGCAGTGTAAACAATGCCAAAATAAGACTTATTTAATACAGATACCCAAGATTTAGATGAGTGTCAGTTAGGATATAATCAGGATAATACAGGCATGGATATTATGTTTTATCAGCGAGTGTTATGAGGTAAGCAGATAGACATTTATGTGGCTTGACCGGCCTTTCCTCTGTCAGTGTGTACAAAAAAGACAAAAGTGTAACACTACCCCTGTGCTGCCTCAGGTTGCAGCCAGTAAACCACACAATATAAAGTTTCCATTCTTTATTATTGATATGATGGTAAAAAGCTGTAACAAATAAAATAAACAAAATAAGTAACTGGATTAACAGTGTTCTTTACATGTACATAGCTGAATAGTGAACATTAGTGACAGTAACGGGTTTCCATAGAATAAATTTTGGCGCCAGGGTTTACTTGCATATAGTGATATAGATATAGTACAAATTGTAAATGAAATAGCAATCAGATACTTTCTTTAGAACTCAGATATACAATAAAGCTGTTTTAAATTAACTCAGGTAGATATATATATCAACAATGGTGTAGATCTCACAAATAATCATGACTTAACTCTGACTCGATGATTTATCATTTAGGCAATAAACAGCTATCAAGAAATAGATGAGATGCTTCTGATACGCAAAAACACACAAATAACACAAACTATGAACTTACACTGTGGTCAGCAGCGGGTATCTAACAATAATAATACACGAAAGTGTTGCAGACCGCAACCATGCGGTTGACATAAACCGGAAACAGAAGAGTTCTCAAAACTACGGAAGCCGGGACAGAACAATCCCCACCTGATATCATCAGATATCACACTTCACTGTTTTCAATTAACAACACCAACTCTGAAACTGGACGAATAAACGAAGATATCTTGCCATCCCTGGAAATGCAGATCTCTGCTTTTCGCACTTTAGAAAAGAAAACATTGTTTAAGCACGTGCCCGAAGGTAAGCACTTAATAAATGGCTTAATCATAACATCTGGTGAGACTAATTTTAAAACCCGTCAGTCAACCCGGAAAACTCCAACTTTTGAAAACTCGAATTCTTGATACCTCGAAGTTTTTCCTCGGTCTCATGGACTTCGAGTTATCGAGAGTTACCTGTATAATGTTTTATCGTTAAAATGACAGAGTGATGTTCTATAGAATTTTTTCCCCTGTACACGCTTCATGGGAAATGAAAAAAAAATATTTTGCGTTGTATCTCGTCAAAATTATTGTATAATTGCATTAATCGGTGTAAAACACCTACAGTTTTGCTCTTTTATAGTCTTTATTATTATTGCAACGAAATCACTGCCATTTAATATCGAGTCAAATTATGTAAATATAAGTAAGAAGAAAATCATAAGTCCGAAATATCAGAAGTTTTCCTGGCTTTTTTTTTTAACGATTTTGATATTACTTATGCCAGGGAAACGTCAGAACCGGCGCCATTACAAAAACTGGAAAATCACTGCCTCCAACTGGAAGCAGCATTCTAGGCTCGATTTTAAATAGATATATATTTAAACTAAATAATACAGCTTAAATTATAATTTTACTGACTATTTTGATAATCACACTGATAAACAATAGTGTTGATGACCTATTTAAAATCGAGCCAATAATGCCGCCTCCAATTGGAATCGACGAATTTCCAGTTTTCGTAATGGCGCCAGTTTTGACGTTTTCCTGGCATGTGACAGTGAAATATCAAAATTGTTAAAAAAGCCAGGAAAACATCAGATATTTCGGACTAGAAAATCATTCTTTGAATATTGTGAGGTGATCAAAAAAGATTTGATCACAGCCGACAATATTTGATCAGCTCATGATACTCAAAGAATGATTCCTTATTTGTTAAGTAAAATCTCTCAGGAATTTTATGGAATGAAAATATACATGTAGCTATTAATAAAGATATATTTTTACATCTACCGAGCATGATTCCTTCTATTTCTTACAGACACTTATGGTTAATTCATAGCTCTATAGAAACAGACAGGACTGAAATCTACATGCTCCATTTATCGATTGGTTGAAACCTACAGCAACTGAAACTGACACCAAAGAAAACATTTATTTGTTTAAATACACATACACACACCTTCCTGTATTTCCTATATTTCATATTACCTGGTACAGAAAATTTTGCTAAGTTATGTGTTACATGATATGTAATAGAATGTGAAAAGAGTATTTCTTCATTGAAACTTTTCGTTACAATGATCTTTTAGCTTTCATGAATAACCAACTTCGGGCAGCCGAATTGCTGCGGCAAGCTGCCGCAGCATTGACAAACACCCCAACATCAACAAACAACCCAACCGATTCAGATTCCTCTCAGCCATCAACATCTGTTCAAAGTGTACAATCTGCAGTTAGAAATGCATTTGCTCCGTACAGACAAGTGAGAGCCAGAGGTACATGTAACATGCGTGGCAGGGCCGGTCAATTAGCAGCCTCAAGCTCATATTGGACCCATCGGTTTTGCATTTTGGCGAGTACAAGTCAGGTAAATCTGAATTACTTAGATTATTAATATCTCATCATGTACTCACTAGTGGTTCTATGAAAATAATTGTATAATAAATATATATATATATATATGTAAAGAAAATGAAAGCAGGCCAATGTAAGCTCTAGTCTTTAAAAAGCTTACATCTAAGAGGCCTGTTTCTTGAAAAACTTCTAACATCGATCATAGCTTATATTATACATTTTGTCATAAATGCATAATTTGTTTGAAAGATATTTATTGTACTCAAAATATTATGTTTCTTTTTCAGGAAACTACTCCAACTAGGGAGAAGAAACAGAAGTTGTTTGAAGGGGGATTGGGGGAAAGGAAGGTTACTTTTCCCAAAAATGACAGCCCTTCCTCATTCAAACAGGTTCTGGAAAAGAATTTCCCAGGTTTGAAAAATTGTGGAGGATATGAGTTTCTACGATCCATGGTGGGAAGCAGGATTTCATTAGAAAAACTCAGGATGCCAAACAATGGCTTCACCACCAATTATCTTGCTGCTGAGAGCAATCTTGGCCAAGCTTGCTGCTATGTAAGGCCAATTCAGAGAGATGTGGAAATGATTCAACTTGATGACAAGGTAAATTAAACTTTGTATATATTAGTACACTTGTCATTTTAACTTTTAAGCAGCATATGCTTATTTTTTTTAATATTATGGGTCAAAATACATTGTACATACTTGCCCAAAATCTTTTGATAAGTCAGAGATTAAGACCTTTTGATACTTACAGTTACTAGGCTGAGTGACCTATCAATATAAAGAATTTAATGATTGAATATGAAAAGCAGTGTAGAAATTTGTGGTTTTTGGTAATAATAAATATATCAATTTAATATCAACACTCCTATCGAAGAAAATTATTCTATATATACAGATGAAACATTTCATTAAGTAATGAATGTATCTGTTATTTAGAATGAGGATGAGGATGAGATGGTGTTTGAGGAATGTTTACAGTGTAAAGGATCAATTCCTTTATTGAAATTAAGGGAGCACATCCAGGCCTGCACCCAATCCCTCTCCAGTGATGTAAGTGTTATGAACAATTTGCTCTGTAAAGAATCTTATTTTGATAAATCTATTGTATTTGGCAAAGTTCATATGTGCTATGGATATATTTAGATATCAGAATATTACAGATGAGTTAAGACACCTAATCACCCAATTTTAGTGTCAGACAACTTACTTTCTTGACAACATTCTCATGAATTCTGGTTTTACAATACCTCTTTTTAGCCCAAAATAATGTAATTAAAATTAGACTTGTAAAACTGCTCCTCTATGATACGCTTGATCTTCCATGAATATCCATTTGAAAGTTAACCCATAATTACATTATATGTCAGTGTTGAAATTTTACTTCTCACTTTCTTTTTATCAATATGTTTCATGACAATATAGGAAGAAGATAGTATACTTCCGAAATTGAAGAAGAGGAAACAAACACCGATATGTCAGTATATGTGTGTAAGTGTTTAACTACATGTAAATTCACCCCAAATTACAAATTATCAGTAGTATTTTCAATAGTTTCCTAGATAGCTCAGAAAAGTATACAGTTTTGTATGTCTGCCCAGAATCTGATTATGGTCAAATTTAGGTCACAAGGTTTCTCATGTATGACATTTCTCTAAGCATTGTTTAGTTTTCTTTTAGAATTTGAATATTTTGAACAATTTATTGAAAACAATATACCTATGCAATAGGATACAGACAGAGATGGACAACTAGAAGAAACACATGAACAACAGTACTTAATTTGTGCTTTATATTATCCAGTTGAATATTTTTTTTTTAAATTAAATTTATTCATGTACTAAAACTATGTTACACTTTGTGAGAGGAACACAACAATGTTCTTTTAAGTCTGCAGACAATCATCAGGATTTTTCTTAAACTCTTCAATTTTTAGGCAGACGTGAACAAAAACTGAATTGAATTATGAATTGACAAAGTTTGTTAGCAGTTAACCTACATGTACATACATGAAACTGTAACTTATGTTAGTGCATTAGTCTCAGACTGATAAATTTGAAGTTTGACTTGTAAAATCAGTACATACGAACTTTGATGGAGTTTGTTTTATTTCAGAATGTACATGTACCATATTTTGACAAATATAATATGCATCCTATTTTGGCCAGAAAAGGAGAAAATGTAGTTTGGTTGTATTATACATAGATACTTTGTAAGCACAACATTTTCTGTAATTAAATGCTCTAACAACAATGATAAGTTAGTTATGCTGTGCCTCTTTCTTACAATGGCATAAAGATATTATAGAGAAACAGTGTATATTATGTTCAGCAAAATATGGTACTGTACATGTTGTGTTTACATCTATAATCATTGATACTATCATTTCATTATTTTGATACAATATGATGAATTTCAATTAAATTGTTATTTATAATACATGTACATATTACTTTCTAAATGTTATTAGAAAGATAGAGTTTTTGAAAATTTAATCATTAATAGATTTCAAAATTTTATTTATGAAGCTCTTTAGGACAATTAATGCTGTAAAGACTGATAAAGCTTATCTTCATTTTGTTGTGATTATTTTGTAGTTCAGCCAAACAAACATTTGGGTCATGTCCTATTTGTTCCAAAGAATTTGCCAAGGACACTCTCGCAGCACATGCCTCTAATTGTGGAGATGAAAAAAGAAACGAAAAGATGAACATGTATGTAGCATTAGTGTTTATTGTAATTTCTTTTTAAGTCAACTAAACCTTAGGTTCAAGTGAACTTCTTATATCACCTGTTGTATACAAGCACATGCAGATATGCTTGAAAGGGCTCAGGTTGAAGCTTCAAGAATTATTACTGAGCTTGGAGTACATTGTACATTCCTTCAGATCTTGTTATATGGTGAACGGGGCTGGAAACCTTTACATCTTAGAAGAACAAAACATAATCTACATTTAATGTATAAGATAATGGTAAAGCACTAGATTATTTGTATAAAGTACGGTAATCAATCCATTTTTTCCAGTTCAGTATATGCACAATTTAGGATAAGGATTATTGTTTATCAACATACATGATGTAAGATATGATGTAAGATCTTCACAATGATATGATTTTTTATTCAATGTGGAGAAATATTTGTTGGAAATAGTATCAAATCTTTTCCAAATGTCTTTCATAGGACTTTGCAAGAAAAAATTTCATTAATTATGGAGCAAATGAAAATGGAATATGAAAAGCCATGGAACGTGAAAGTTGTGAGAAGGCGGTTTGAAACTACCTCCATAGAGCAGTTAGAGGATGGGGATGAAGATGATTGGAAGAGACCTATCAGCATTCTTTTCATCGGAGAAGAAGGCATAGATGCAGGCGGACTTTCAAGAGAATTTTTTTCACTGCTCTTCAAAACTACCAAAGTATTAGAAGGGAACACCTTCTCTGTAGATCCTCAACTTCTGGACAGTAAACACTATAGGTTAATCGGGAAAGCAGTGGGCAAAGCCATAATTAGTGGCCACCCTGGTCCACGGTGCTTAAATCATCATGTAACAAAGTACATCCTACAGGGCCAGGAGCCAGACTTCTCAAACATTCAAACAAAGGAAATATACAGAGCGGATGCAGCAAAGGCTATCACTGATGTAAGGAACCTATATATTATATTGTAAATTTGGGTAAAAAATAATGTGCATTAGTACAGGTGATGTAATGAAAGAAAGCTGTCTACCGTGTATATAATATCATCATGGTGTGTGGATTTTAATTCACCCGAGTCGAAGGCTCACAGGCTTTTCTGATCATGTCTAGTGTCCATCTGTCTGTCATGTCAGTATGAAACTTTATACATTTTCAACTTCTTCTAAAAAGTTTTGAATTGGCACTGGTTTAAAATTTTAACAAACTGGCCACAAAGGATTTTTGTGTGGAGGAAATCAAGGTTTTTATAACATGAATAGCTATGCCCTCTTTCAAAGATAAAAAATGGAATGTTTTCAAAAAACTCTTTTAAAGAACAATATAAAACTTGTGAAAAAGCTTAACTACATAGTGTAGATTTAAGTGTGTTCATAGCATGACCCTAAGGGAAGGATGAAACCACATTAGATCCATTTTTACACAGGAATATCCAGGAAATAATCTTTAAACATCTCAAAGACAGAAATCATCTTGAATAGTATAGTTTAGGGTTGTTCCATTAATTACCCTCATGTAGGGTTGGACACTGGTACACTAGAGGCGTATTCAACAGAGTGAGCGTTCACGAGTGCTCACCAAAATTCACTATACCTGCAACACAAATTTTAGCGAGCGCTCACTCTGTTGAAAACATCTCTGGTGTCTTAAATCACATCTAAAGATATAGTACGTATTATTGTAGAGGAAACACAGGATTTATAGGCTAGCCAATGTCTTGAGCAAATTATTTCTGTGTCCAAGTAATCTCAAAACTTTGTTTTTTAGATCGAGGAAGCCACAACGGAGAACATCAATGCAGTATTTGATGAGCATATTGCATTATTGCAAGCTACAGGTTACTCAAAGATTTTATCAATCGGTAATAAAGAGGAGGCAATCAAAACACTTAAAGCGTATTTCCTCCTGTATAGACCTATGGCATCCATCAACCAATTTGTGGAAGGTATGTGATGTGTAGTGAAAGTGACACAGACTTGTTCTACGTTTACCTATTGACCTTGAAGTTGACCCCAAGCAACAAGGTCTTGATTTAAATGGCACATTGCTATGAATTTGCTTCAGAAATATTGTAAATGAAAAATAAAACTAATTGTAACATACATGTAAGTGCAGATAAGTAAATCATGTGATCTATGTGAATATACCGGTATCTCACTCTCAATTGCAGGACTTAAAATACACGGCCTCCTTGAAATACTTCAGCAACACCCAAAGGAAGCAGCCACTTTCTTCAACGAAAGAAGTTTCCCATCTGCAGATGAAGTAGAGGCCTTTTTCATCCCTGTATTTTCCAAAAATGAGGAAGAAAAGGCAGAGGAAGAGCTTGTTATTTACAACTGGGGGAAATGTCTTAAGAACATTGAAAGTAAGCTTTTAAATGTAATGAGCTGAAATTATTTTTTCAGCAAAGAGTGATTATGAATTTGCCAGTTGATTAACAATTTTATAAGGTCACTTGAGTCACTCAGCTAGGTGACTACTGCAATTGGTCTTCATCCGTCATGTGTTAACAATTTTACCTTTTCAACTTCTTGAAAACTACAGGGCCAATTGTTACCAATTTTAATGTAGAGCATCTCTATGGTAAGAGAAATCTAAATTAAGAAATTCATGGCCCCTTTTAAGGGGATTCAGACCAGAGTTTTGGCCAATATGGCCAAATACATGTAGTAAAAATGTATTACATCTTAGAAAATCCTCTCTCATTCTCTCTCTCTCTCTATAAAACATATTATACTTTTTGATGAGAACAATTCTTTTTTATGTACTGTACTGACCAAGTGTTTGAATTTTATAAGATCTTATTTTTATTTCAGAGGGTAGAATTTCAACAGCATGGTTTTCTCTTGAAACTGAGGATGAAGAAATGGTTCAGCTAAACATTGGACACCTCCTCCAAGCTTTGATAGGCTGCCCAAATTTGACCCCCAATTTATCAGGCGGACTTATTAAATTTGACCACAGTTCTCTTGATCTTCCAAAAATTAATACATGTGCTCCCTCAGTTACATTTTCAAGAGTAAAACAACTTCAAAACTATTCTGCATTCCAAGAAGCAATGTTAAATGTTATTGTTGGTGCATATGGTTTTTGAAATGCCTAACTGTTTGAAATATAAAGCTTTTCATGTATCTTGATTTTGTTGTGTGAATTTCTATAAGAAAAAAATTAGATTGCATTCAGTCTTAACAGCAATATGCCTGGGAACAGGATGCATTATGATATCATTGTCTGTTGAACAATAGTCTGTACATATTTTGAGATATTGAACTTAATTACGATGCAGCTTTCTAATGAAGGAAAAGATCATGCTAAGGTTTCAAATGAACTAAGTCATTACTTATCATTCAATTATACCGTATCTAATACTCTGTATAAACAAATTATCAATTATATCACTCGATAAACTATTAAATTTATGTACATATTCTATAGATTGAAATACAGAATATATATATACATGTACATGCAACTCCATTACATGCTTAAGAGTAATTTTAAGATACAGTGTGTCATGAAGCCATGCAGAAAATCTACCGTATATTGAATCTACCTGGTAGTGTTTCACTCACCTAAGAACATTTGTAAGGCCAAGTTAAATAACTAATTGACCACCTTATATGCACATATTTTACCCATGCAAGTACGCAGCAAAAATTTGCTTTATTAATGTTTTTATTCGAGCTTTTTTGTGGAGAATAAATGGCTAGTACCTTACAACTTGATATATAGATCTTTATACAATTCTATCAAAAATACATGGTTCATTAGTGTATAAAAAATCTTTGATTTTGATTATACATGTATAAAGGGAGATATTCCAAACACATTTTATTGATATACCAATACAAGAATTATCATTTCCCTTGATTCTTCAGCAATTTTATTGATCTTGAATCCATATGAACATGATGAAATAACACATTACTGCAAAATTTGGAGAGCTTGCTGAAACAAGTCTACACCGAAACATTCCGAATCTTGATCATGAATATTGTTGAGTTGCAAAATTTGCAAATCTGAAAGTTGTTCTGTGTTGGGAATTTCAACGCAAATTTCCGAATTAAAAGATGGTGGGCCATCAAAATCTATACCATAACTGCTTGTCTCTGCCTAAAAGAATAAAGCACAAGTATGTACATGTATTATAAATGTTTTTTACAATCAATAATGAAGATCCAAAAGGTTTGAAAAAAATGATGTAGGAATTGTAATTAATAAATAAAGAGGAACTTAAGATGTAGATTCGATAGGAATCTAGGCCCATTATTATCATTTACTAATTTACCCCTCATTGCCCATTTCAGATACCGTAGCTTGTTTTTTATAGTAGGAATATACGCCAATTAAAAAAAAAATTAAACCAATATTTAAGTACTCAATTTTTGTTGGACCTTATAGTTCAAGGTTGAAGACATTTAAATTTGAATCCATCAACTATTTTATCAAAGATACAAATATTTTGCATTGGGAATTGACATAATAATCTGTCAATTACTAAATTAATCATTTGATTTCACATGTACCTCAGCCTGTGGATCACATTCAGGGTCCAAGTGTTTTCCAGAGACCCAAAGTTGTAATGGTGTCCTATTTTTCTCCGTTCTTAAGGGTCTTCTTTTTAACGTTTCAGTCAAACGATCCAAGTTCAACTGCATTCTTGGTAAAAATACAAAATGAAGGACTTGCATGTGCAATTCATTTGAAACATTCAAAATGTGTTGCTCCTCCATGAACTGGAAAAGCCGATAATATGTTACTGTAAATCCAGACCAAAGTTCTCTCCACAATCTCTCAATCCTATGCAAAAATGTAAAAATAACTACAATTTAAGGTCCTCCACACCTTGGGAAAAATTTCACATACCGGGTACAAGCCTGAACTTCTTTGAATATATGAATTTCTAACACTAAGACTGAAAATTAAAATAAAAGATCATTTTTTTTTCATTTAAAAATTAAGAAAAATACCCCCGAGGATAGCATTATTCTGTGTATAGATTTTCAATGGCATACAATTTTTACTTTTCTTTTATGTTATTTCTTGTAATGCATTCTTACCAAAGCTTCATTTTATAACAACTTCAAAACAGCACAATGGCAACGCATAACTACCATGCAACGGAAAAATCATTTAAAAATAAAATTTTCCTCAAAAAATATAATTTTTTTTATCCATATTTTGTTAATTTTGTGTTCAATTTTATTAATGATATGGAAAAAAAAATTCATAAAAAGTATACATACACTGTACTTTACTAAACTGTGCAAAAAACATGCGCAATGAAAACTGTAGTCAGCCTCCTTAAGTTCAATTTTTGGCATCAAAACTGCACACTTTTCAGATTATTGGAATTAATATGTACACCTTAACCTTACCTAATGACCTGATTTTTATGGATAGTTTGTTAATCATAACAAATTAAATTTTTTTGTGGTTGAAGACAAAATTTTTACCTTTGATTGTGGACACTCCTTCCAGCAATGAAAGGCTTGCTCTCAATTCCTCTTTGTTGAAACATGTACTCAGCAACTTTTATATTTTCACTACCTTTGTCAGAACGAACTCCTTTAGGTACTCCATATTCTTCAACAGCTTGTATAAAGGCTCTGAATACTGTTTCTGCTCGGTTATTGTTGCTGATTTTCAGAAATACTGGCAACCTCGAAAACCCATCTATACCTCCATGTATTACAAAACGCCACCTTAAATTATTAAGTTTTTAATTTTAGATATGAAAATATTATCATGATTATAATGTTGATACTGAAATAAAAAAAGTAATACATGAGCTACTGTATACAAGGTTATTTTCACCACATGTTATTTTCACCCTTTTTTACTTGCAAACAGTTTTGCCCATCTTAAATTTGCCTAGACAATGTTGTGAATAAAGAAAGATAGTTTGAGACATAGGAATTTGCCCACTCTTAAATTTGCCCACTGACAGGAAGGCGAAAATAAAGTAGGGACGAATATTTCCCTGTATACAGTAGTATATGCATATAAAATTGCCAGTACATGTATTTACTTTATGACAATCCAATATAAATCATAGTCATTTACATGGATATTGATTTGCAAATTTTATGCATGGCTATTTTTGAAAATGTGTAAATCCTATCCTTAAAGTTTGTATATATGCAATTGTATGCAGTCTGTATGTGTGACCGTCACAATCGCATATACATGACTGTATACAATTGCATATAATTGATGAAAAATCCATAAAAAGATATTGCTCACCTAATTAGCTTATGATTCCCATCGATGTGCCAAAGAGCTTGTGGGGCTTTTACACTGTAGGTTCTGCGCTGAACTCGACTGGTTGAAAGAAAAAGTCTTTTGAATAGCACTCCACAGGAATCTGCATTTTGCATGGCATGTTGAATTCTCTTTTCTTGCACTCTGTGTCCTTTAACTTGTAAAAGTCCAGACATTGTCCTGTATCCAACATGTTGAAAATAATTAATTATTTTCTTAACTTCATCTTCAAGCTCGTGATCTGTGAGTGGACTGTATGACTGCCTTATTCCTAAATCATAATCCTTTAGACGTCTCTCAACTGTTCTTTTACTAACACCAATTAGCCTCGCAATCTCTGCAACTTTAAATCCGTTTTCAACAAAAAACTCTAATGTTTCAAATGGTATTTTAAAAAATGGTCTTCCTCTTGTTTGGTGTTCGAATTCTGGCCGAACTTGTGTTGCAGCATCATAATCTCCTACGTTAATATTTTCATTTAAATATGGAAATGCATCTTCTAATAAATTCAATGTACATTCCGCATCTGTGACTTCGGATAGCTGATTAACCATCTCAATAGTATCATCAATACTTCCTATCAAATTATGGAATCTTCCATTTTCTATACAGTTTGCGAGATACATAATTTTCTGTCTGACCAATGCCTTCATCTCTGTAATCAGGTCATTTTCATGTCTAAAAATGAAAACCCAGAACATTGCAGACTACAGTACAAAATTTGATAATTTCTGTTACATATTTCATTGAAAACTTTACATGGTTAATTGAAGTTATTACATGTACAGCTTATAGGCTAAACAGTGGCATATATTCCTTTGGCTGATACTGATCATCAAGAATAGGCCTAGTACCGTACAGCAACCTTGACATTAGGCTATTGACACACAGGGGCTTGTTTCTGTATTGAAGGTTCACTCTTTAGTATATTAAATAATAACACGATATACATGTATATACACTCAGAGAATTATAGTCAACTTGTACCCAAACAGACTTGTAATCAAATGTCGAGTAAAAAATGACTTCAATTATAATATTATGCCTGCCTTCAAAGGATTAGAAGAATTTTTAAATTAGTCAATCTAATTAATCGTAAGATTGCATGTAAACAGAATTTTTTAACAAATGTTGATATAGGGACCTCTTTGGCAAACTTATCATAAAAAATTCTAAGTTCATTTATCTCATAATTTCTTAATTATAGCAATTACATCAAAACCTTATCTTTTACATTTACAACCCAAGTACCGTATCATTGTTAACCACCGGACCAATGGATTATCATGATTATTAGTCTGTTTGGGTACGAGTCGGTTTGGGTAAGACTTCACTTGATCTTGACTCCCACTCGGAGACATAAGTAACATTTATGTTTTTTATGTCTCTGATACACTATAATAACATCATCATGACCGGTGTTATTTATATCTCTGCTATGATTATCATTGTCTATACTGTTATTAATATACCGAGGACGTACATACATGTATATAACATTTTTGAATAAGTTTACTCGTTATATCACAAATGAGATAATTTTATTCCTATGCCCTGAAAATTGCTGAATCATACCGGAAATAGTTATATTGCCCTCCCGGAAACAGTTATATTTCACAGAAAAAAGTTATATTGCCCTCCCAAAATTGTTATATCACCCTCGCATGCGATAATTCTGCATATTAATTACGTCGGGTTCGAAATTTATCTAAGCAAACGTAAAAATTTTCTCAAAAATCAAAATGTCAGGACAGCGTCCTGCTATTCAAAGGAACTTTTTTTAATTGTTAAATTTGAAAAATTATCATTTTTATTTAATGCACCGATCGACATTTTACTAAACTTCTTACATTTATTTGATTTGTAAGATATAAAGATGAGTTTATAAAATACACTTGTTAATAAGGTAAACATGTTCTTAAACTGATTTTGATTTTTAAAAAATGTTATATAACATATATTAAATGTCTTCTCGGGCGACAATACCAGAATATTTGTCCTTCGGCATCGGGCGACATAACACTCCAGGGCTTTCCTGTCACCTCGGGGCAAATATTCTGGTATGTTGCCCTCGAAGCCATGTAATATATGTATAATGGCCAATAGTCCGAAATATCTGACGTTTCCAGGAAAACGTCAGATATTTCGGATTGTTAAACACCTGTAAAACAGTTACTATATAACTCTATAGAAAAAAAAAGTCCAGCATTTTGACTGTTGGACTGGAACTGTTTGATTGGAACTGTTAAAATCGACTGTTAAAAAAGACTGTTGACCGGTAACGTCACATTCCGCGAAAACGAGTTATTGATTAGTAGGGGTATAACAAAACAGTTGTTGACTGTGTCTCGGGGAACAGTCGGCCTTGGACAACAGTTTGCGAGCCGGTCCGACAGATCAACTGTTGCCCTCGACCCCAGTTAACAACTGTATACTTTAGTATGGCCAACTACTGCACTGTACATGTACCTCGGGGTAACTTCATCACAGGAATTATTGCCTGCATTATGACTATACATAGTACATATATGTCATGAAGAAAGTTATCTATAATGTGTATCTTTTAGAGCCTGCATGCATAAATTAAAATCATATTTTTAAAATCTTCTGTTTACCTACCCCGTCGCCATATTCAAATATTGATGATTAGTTTCGTATTTGTGAAGGTGAAGGTTCCTCTTTGGGGAGCAGCAATTGTAGCGAACGCTCTGCCGCCTGGCGTAATAATGCCGCATTAAATTCATGGGACTTGTATTCGTCTTCATTGAAAGCGCTTCATGGTATGCGTAATCGAATTTACGTTTGTAATGGAGATGTAGTAAATAACCAGAGTTAAAATACAAGACAGAAGTAAGAAGTTATACGAATAGGAATGGAATAACGCAACATAGAATTAATCATAACAGCATGAATAAAACAGAATCAAAGTGAAATATAATAAGCAAGGATATGAATACAATAAAGTGACATACATGTGAAAATGTAATGAAGAATAAAGAAGTAAGCAGAATAAGAATGAAAGCAAGATACATAGAATTTTGGCGGTAATTCCCTTCCATACAAAGTTGCATCAATTTTCAAGTAATCCTTAAATTTACTTATTTGCTTTACAAAGTCTGACTCAAGAGGTCATCGCGCTGTGTGCTTTTAAACAATACTCTCTTGATGCATACTTTTAAAATTAAATAAAGTTTTTTTTTTCCTATTATCAGTAACTTACTGATAAGGCAGATCGTCCAAGTCGCTGATCGCTTGTGCGAGATTCCGCATCACTTGACATACTTCCCCACCAAAAAAAGCAATATATATATATATATCAGTACTTTTTCACCTTTATACAATACCCTCATTTGAAAAAATAACTAATAATAATTACAAATGTTGTGTATGTAAAAAATGTATTGTTTATTTATATTTTTTTTTTAAAAAGTAACAAAAAAATAAAAAACAAATTCTTAAAAAAAACAACAAAAAACATATAAAATTAGTAGTAATAGCGACCATACAGGGGGTATTAAACAAAAGAGCTATTGTTCTTTGAACAATGGAAAAGGTATTATGATACCCTTAGAGAAGAAAACAATGAGGGTAAGGGAATACCCAAAATCAAATGACACAGGGAGGGATAAGGGGATACCCTTTTAAGAGGTGGTTATTGTTATACTAGCGGGGGGTATTTAACAATACACTAGGGGTATTGAATAATAGTCTATTGTGGTGAACTGATATAATGCTATAAAAAGAAACTACGGAAATCAATGACAATTAAGGGGAGGGGTGTAATCGATGGAGATAGATTGACCTTTGCTAATTGTATACTGAGTGTTCATATACGTTCAAAGGGCGATCACTTTTTTAAGTATACCGAGGTACACAATGATTGACACAGTTTGCGTATCTTATCTTAATCATTCATGCATTCAACTATGTGACCCGAATCGACCTAGGATAAGCGAGTAGCCTTACATCGTAAATTTACGTTTGAATGAATTTAATGATGATTCAAATAATTTTCCGATATCATTGAATTGCGTGTCACAGACGAACTCCGAAATCTCCGAGACATAAAATTTTACATCCACAACAATGATTGACACAGTTTGCGTATCTCATTTCATTCGGTGTTTGACGTAAAACTATACAACTATGTGACCCGAGTCGACCTAGGATAAGTGAGTAACCTTACACATCAACAAATTTAATCATCAAAATGTAGTAAATTGTAGTAATCAAAAATGACATGTGGTGATAACCAACAGTGTTCAAATTCAAAAGTCCAAAGGAAAATTACAAAACAGGAGCAAAGCGAACACGGACCTCTTTTAAAAAAAAAATAGAGGTAGGATCAGGTGCCATGGAGGAGTGAGCATCCTCTGCTGACCGGTCACACTCGCCGTGTGCTCTTAAATTTGTCGTAATCGGGAAAAACGGAAAAGTCCGTACACAATTAAGTGATTAATTATGGTTTAACAATTAGTATGAAAAACGTAAATTAAAAAAAAAATAATTACTTTTCTGGCTTCATTGAATAATCTTACATGTTGCAGACTTTCAGGTATTTTTCCCCCGACTGTGGTGACAATGTACATGTATTACATTGACAATATTAAATTTCACCACGGGTCTGTGAACAGACGACTCGATACAGAAATGATAATTCATCACGAAAAGATTGGTACATTGATAGAGGATTTATGGCCCTGCTATTAGGGCAATGCCTTTATAGGAATTGCGGGTGGGGCATTGCACAACATTTCCTTTAATTAATTCTGAACAGATTAAATTTAAAAAAAATTTTAAAAATACTGAAACAATATTAATACATTTTAGATTACCGGTAAAATTTGCGAAATATTGTTTTAATCTTCAAAATCATTGCTTACTCTAAAAGTAGAAATCTATTTGAAATTGATGAATTTCGGTGAAAACATTCAATCTTTCAAACAAAATAGTTAAGAGTTACATTTCCTAGTGTGAAGAAATACGGTACTTATCATTTTTTTTTTAAATTTCATTTAGGAGAACAAGAAACATCGTAAACTTGGGTCAGTTGTTGTTTGACTCGGGTGCTGCTGAAAAGACAATAAACAATTTAATTTTAATTTTAAAAATTTGAAAAAACCGTTTTTAGACCTTAAAATTATCTACATACCCT
>WFKH01011926.1:13459171-13471060 GCA_016163765.1 Magallana hongkongensis | reverse complement strand
AAATTTGAAAAAACCGTTTTTAGACCTTAAAATTATCTACATACCCTTATTTCATAGCAATCGGTTAAAAAATCTTCGAGAAATGGGCTGCACAAAATTTGCGGGAAAAAAAAAATAATAAAAAGAAACAGTAGAATAACAGAAGGGTTTTCCGTTGAAAACGGAAAACCCTAAAAAAAAAACAATAGAATAACAAGAGGGTCTTCCGTTGGAAACGGAAGACCCTAATTAATTAATTGTGTAGAATAAGCGATAGCATCTATAAGTAGCTAGATGTTGGGTTTTTTTTTTGTCAAACACCTATATGCATTAAACGAAATGAAAGATGCAAGCAATTTTTTAAAACTTATGACACAAGTGTTTCTGAATACCACGGGAGAGAGACAGTCGATATCACGTGTGAACATGTACATGTACAAGTATGATAAACTTAACTTACTCCATCAAAATAACTTTATTATTTAATTCCCAAGTACAGCTGTAATTGAATATTAAGCTATCGTCCCTTGTATAGAAAAATCTTGCCTATGCATTCGCCATTACGTTATCAACCACCTGTTGATTCGTCGTGTGGTCAATTTATTTCCGGTGAACCGTTACATGCAGTAAGAGTTATTTTAAGATCGATCGTGTCCGTTTCGATGAAGACGATTTTTGGTATACACACCATAGAATATATTATCAACATGTGCACTATATAACAGTCTAATCTTAATCGTGATGTCTTTGTTGATTATTCGTCCAATAAAATAAAAAATCGGCCCAAATGTGTGTACATCGGTGACTGTTGTCTATAAAATTCTCAATTGAAATTTTCTTCGATTATTTTATGCGTGCTAAATCGAATTAAAGTTTGCCTTGTATGGCATATAAAAAGGACGCAGATTGCCAGGCCCTTTCCTTAAAAACACAACGATGAGTGCAGAGAGATTTGAAATGGTATGTCTTTCTATTCACCCCCCCCCCCTTAAAAAAAATCTTACCGATTTCCAGCCGAGTTTAATACAAATCTATATATAATAACACAAATTCTACATGCTTGCTATGAATTCGGATTTTCAAGACAATTTTACGACATTATTCATGTGCTACTGCTAGGCTTTGAAAAATCAAATGCTTTATAAAAATGTTCATTGTAACCTACCTTCGCTTCCAAATAGTGAACCCACATTCTCTCTCTCTCTCTCCTCTCTCTCTCTCTCTGAAATATGATCTCAAATAAGTGTAGATTTTTACTGCATGCCTTTGTTACTAATATTAGGCACAGTATTCAACAATAAAAGACCTCAAAGTACAATACTCTATTTTCTAGAGAATTTTTAAAATATCAGTCTAGTTCCAGATAACCCCTTATATGTCAAATTTTTAAACATTTCTGTTTTAAAATTCTTATGAAAAAAATGTTATAAAGTTTAGATATGAAGAACAAAATAATCATGAATGAAGTTTGTATGATTTTTATTGGAATCCACATAAATATGAAACTAAAATATAAAAAAAATCTTTTAAGACAAACTGCTGGATGAAATATCACAAAAATCTGAAAATATAAACAATATTC
Source organism: Magallana hongkongensis (assembly GCA_016163765.1). Taxonomy (NCBI): domain Eukaryota; kingdom Metazoa; phylum Mollusca; class Bivalvia; order Ostreida; family Ostreidae; genus Magallana; species Magallana hongkongensis. Next base: position 13,469,499 of record WFKH01011926.1, on the reverse strand, counting down.
GTTGGTTAATGAAATGAAGAAAAGAAATGGAATGAAATTGAAAAATTAAAAGAAGTACTGCATTATTGCAAAAATCTTGGTATGAAAGATCCTGTTTAAGAGTTGTCTTTCTTTATTTTACATGGTCTCAAATATCTTGGCACCAATTTTTTAATTAATACAAATCACGAAGAAAAATTCAAAAAGGAACAAGTCTATGCTAAATATGTAGATATAATGTTAGTAGTGCTTATGATAATGTTTGAATCTGAAACATTATATTTTTGATGAATGTATTATATATATTTAACTCTTTAAAACAAAATGTTAGAAGTTACATTGCTTTTTCCTTTTTTATATACAATAGCCATTATAAACAACAACCATACGCATATTAATACATACTTTAGATGTCCATAGTGATACACATGTACGTGTGGTAATAAAAACCATGCTCCTTTTCAGAATTCTGTCGTTCCCTCATTCGGCTTGCAAATCCGGGCTTCCACTGCTATTGCTACCTAGCTATATCTATTTTCAATAAAATACATTAGTTTAATGACAAACTTGCAATGCAAGTCTTTTACTGCAAATGCTTTATATCTGTGAAGTTGGGATAAATTCAAGAGATCGTACTACGGTACTTTAGTTTTATATTCATCATACATATAAAGTTTTAAGTGAAAATATTATATCTGCTTACCTTTATCGATAATCCGTCACATATATATGATCGTCTGTTGCAGATGACGCACAAAAATGTATTGCCAATAGCAGGGAAACAGTATATATTTCACCAAAATATGGGGATTTTTTATGATAGGGCAATTTTTGATGCTCCGTGGCTCTAGCTCTTTCTCCAATGTAAAACCTATTTATATTTTAGGATAATGACCGCAAACATGTGTCAACCAAAGAGTGGATGCGTCAGAGAAATGTCTTGGACAAGATGATGAAAACACCAGCTTCACCAGATATCAACACATTTGTAAATGTGTGGGCAGCAAAGAAACTGTATCTGACCAAGACTGTAAAACCAAAGAAGACTATTGCGCTAGGGAAAACAAGAATGAATACATTCTTGCATTCTTTGAGACTCTTGTCAAATTTCAAGCATTTTTCATACTCTACTTATTATTTGTTTTCATTTTCATCGTGTTCTCCACATTTTATCAATTATGATGCATGAAAAAATTCCACAACATAGTTTAGACTTGATATATGTTCAGATCTATAAAAAAAATAATGAAAAAAACCCAAGATATCTGTGAGCCAATGCTCACTAGTTATACCCCCGCTCTGATGGGAATGTACAATAGAAGCAAAGTCGACATTGTACAGGAAGTTGACGTCCGATAAGTACATGACAGATCTCACTATATGGCATGCCTAAACAAAGAGTGTGTTAAAATTTCAAGTAAATACGATGAATAGTTGCTGAAAAATCTTCGATGAAATTTGTATGAAAACTAAGGCTTAAAATAAACAAAGTCGTCATTTAACAGAAAGTTGACGTCCAATTGTTACACAATTAGATCCTAACGTATGACATGCCTAAACAAAGAGTTTGTTTAATTTCAAGCATCTGCTAATGGTGAAGAGAAGAAGTATGTAATCTTGCAGACTCTTCAATGATACAATTAAAAAATCTGCAAGAAGACAACTCGGTCCAATCTGATTAAAATCAGATCCTCAATCCGCTTCTTGTATTTCTGTTGTCGCTACACGGGGATCTGAAGGAGCTTGAGGTCACCTCCAGGGAAACGTAGATTTAATTTAAGAATATCCATGAGTTATTTAAGCCAATCAGACTAATTATTATAATTTGAAGGTAAATGGAAACATATTGATTGCATGCTTGTCATTTGCCTCCCATAACTTCACAAATTGGAGGAACCAAGTTCGACAGAAGGTAAAATAATAACAGCTTTAATTAGAGTCCCCATGATGAAAATAAAAACTTTGCTCTAAAATTGACTTAAACTTGGTATGCAAGGTATATTTACATTATCATTTTAATATTTCATATACTACGGCTATTTTATTATTTTATAAATATAGCTTGTAACACCTGACATTAACGTAGAGGTGATGTCACTGAAGGCACTACAGAGATACATGTAAGTCCTCAGTGCCTTCTGGTTGTATCCATCAGCAACCGACGAAAACGGAATTTCGTCTTACACTTGCTTTGGTAAGATTTTTTCCGTCAATTTTATATGCTCTGCTTTTATATGCCATACACTTCACCTAAATAATGCCTGTTAAATACAGTGAAACACGCCTACAACAAAGTGACAAGGAATGCGATTTTGATTCATAATAAGCTCTGCTCTTGCACCATATGGAATTTACTGACAAATTGTAAACCATATTAGGTCAACTACAAACTTTGTAACTAATAATATATATCAAATTTACAACTTGCAAAAAAGTTACGGGAATGAAACTTACATCGCTGTAAGCGTAAATTCATTTTGTAAATATGCGTGTTTGCTATAACCATGTTTTACTGTATAGGTGTTTACAAAATATCTAGAACTATTTTTAAAGTACGGGAAGAAGATCTATCAAATCATGTTTGATATCATAATGGATAAATATTATCATAGAATCATACAATCAAATCAATTATGATTTATAATAGAGTTAGCACATCAAAGCATCATTGCAATGATCAGTGTCCTGTATCTCCTCAATTCATTTACGATTGTGCTGAAAATTTTCTGATATAACATTTTCAGAGAACCTTTGCTGATGGACACAAGCTCTTCAGAAAGGAACCAAATACCACCTTTATCGATTTCTGAAGAGCTTAAAAAAATTGATTCTATGGTAAGCTAAGTTATGCCTGATATAACTATAGAAACCCAGACAGAAGAGAATCACATCCCTGCTTGCAAAAAAAAAAATCGTTAGATTCCACCAGAAAACTATCCAACAGTTGTTGTTGCAAGTTACGTGCATCCACACTGTTTAGCATGCGATATTAAAATAACTCGCCTTCTTAGACAGCGTAGGATCGGCTATCCGCTAAAGATGAGAAGCAAAATTCATGAGCAGCTCAGTGAAGTCTTGTTACAGAAATTTATTCAGTACATGAAAGACTGCCGATGATTTTCACTTGCAACTTGGCTGATCTTGCCACCGAGAAAAGTCACCCACCCTAGCTCCTGTACCTCAATACCGTTTGCTAATGTAATAATGTAATGCAGCGGATTAAAGAAGTGAAATCTAACATCATCTCCTTGCTTGGAAACATCCGAAAATTGATTCCACCAAGAAGGTCGTTAAGAAACTGGCAGGATAAAGATCAAAGATAGCTATGTCGGTCACTAATGTTGGAAATAAATATAGTCAAGTACGTACAATGCTGCCATCCTGAAAGTTGACAAGGATAGGATAGGATAGGATGCAGGAAGCACGATACATGATAGAAATATAAAAATTAAGTTCTATCCTATCCTACCCTGCGTACTGTAGCCAATCAGATTCGAGTATAAATTTCGAGTTATTTTGCAAAACAAAAATTAGCGTAAAAATGCATTTGCAATGTCAATTCAATTCGTTTACAAGTTGAAACATTTAAGAATGATTATTGGTGTATCATATAAACAAAACGGTGCATAACATTGATGCGCGCTTGTCGGCGCTACAGGTTTGTCAATTCGTACGCAAGTATGGAGTTACTGTGAGAATTCGATGTCACATATGATTACTTCATAAATAGATTTCTTTACCTCATTTAAAGTCTACACAATCATAAAAGCTTAATTGAATTTACAGACGAAACATTCGGTATTTTAAAAGATAAACATGTAAACAAGAAACAGACATTGTTTGTGTGTAATTCGCAGTACAGTTAAGGCGGCCAATAAAAATATCGGCGAATTTTTGTAATGAAAACACGTATACTTTAGTTCATCGGATATGTCCTTTTTAAAATCAATAACAGTCGCTCAAATGCAATATATTTCTGAAATATATATATAATAGTACAATATTTTATGTTCATAGTGGTCACGTGATATGGCAGTCGCATGGTACAAGCAGATGTATTTGTGGTTTTGAGGTCATTTAAAAATGTGAATATTGCAAGGGCATAATCATGTCAAAATTCACAACTGAATTATAAAATAACTTTATGTTATATAGTAGATTTTAAAAAATGCTGTGAACTTTGTAAGATAATATTATTTGTTAGAAAAAACTATAATTTATAATGCATATGTTGAATAATTTTGAAGGTCACAGTGTTAATTTCATTAAAAAATAATTAATTTGTGAGATTTCACAAGGATCGCAGAAGTTTTTAAATTACATAGCATATTTCAAATTTACATGTAAAAGTTTGTCATGATCAGATAAGTGTATGCCCTTGCAATAAAGTGATTTATTTAGGCACCCAGCTTTAAAATATACGACATTTTATACAAAACCGAGGTTGCCTCTTAATACGATGCATAATTATAGCAAATTGAAAATAAGACTATATAGGTAGCATTCTACTAATAATAATGTTAAACAAAATAATCATTTATACTTTTCCGTTAATCTATGGAATTTATTTTTCATCGCTAAAAAACCGCATGATAGCCTTCAATGACTTAACTTAATGCGTCATTTTGAAGCATATGACGTCATATTTTGTAGTACAGCGAGAACGACCTCTCGCTTATTTTTCAGTGTGTACGATATAACAGACATCGAAATTGTAAGTAATAGCATTCGTTGTTCTTAATTAAAGGAATAGTATAAATTAATTTTGCTAATAAATGAATTAATAAGTACTTTCGAGGTTTGTAATATTCTGTGATGTCATAATGCACATTTCCCGTACTTTTTGTCTGAACGGAATTTATTGACAGCCTTAACTGTGCTGCGTTTTCACGTTTTATATAATTTCTTCGATGCCCGATAACAGGGACGTATATTTCTGCCCGATAATAAACTGAACAGATCAAATTAATAAATGCTAGCTCGCTATAAATGCGCATGAATTTATACATTAAAAATAACTCCGAATGGTTTAACAATAAATAAGATCTTTATCATTGATTCCTTATTTCCAGATCATGGGGCAGGTCTATTCGCCGGAATGGCGACCTAATAGACGTAGTGACATGTATAGAAAGGTCGATAACTTGTGTAATATATAAGCTATCGCCATTCGGTTTCAGTTTTTTCATCTTTGGATATATGGCTATCGAAATAAATAAAATATATTTGATAATTAAATGTTTAATATGCAAAACCTTTGCCGGAATGAGCTATGGTCGTAAAAATCAGGTGCCGGAATGAGGTAGTCATCTTTATAAAACACTTAATATCTCAAAAGGTTTTTAACATTTTTTCATTCGGACACGATTTTTTTTAATCAATACGACCATATCTTTGAAATATATAAAAATTAATTCCATATGTTTTGATTTGATATACAAAACTTTTGCCGGAATAAAATTTTTTCGTTAAAAAAGAATGCCGTAATTGTGTAGTCATCCTGACATAATCACCTGTATCGTTAATACCATTGAATATATTTTTATTCGGTAAAGATCTTTTTCATCCTGAGATATATACCTTTCAGAAAATATATAGTTTTATATTATAAAGTAACTGTAAATGCTAAAAACCTTTGCCGGAATGAGAATTTTACACACAAAATTTACAAATTTTAATTGATTTACTCCGGTACATACAGGTAAAGAAGCCATAATACATGAAGGTGTGAACAACACCTGTAATAAAAACACATGCACAAGATGAACTCATATGCAAATTTAACATACCGACATTGTTGGTGGTTAGTAAAATTAACAAAGTCATAATATCATTCATTATAAATAATTTTCTATAATTGCTTGGCTTAAGTAAGTAGGACAGTACCAAGCTAAAATTAAAATTAGAAGCTGCTTGTCCATGTAAGCCGTGATGATGATTTAATTGTTTATATCAATGTGAATAAGAATGTACCAAAATTAAATATAAAGAAGCTGCGTGTCCATGTAAGCCGTGATAATTAGGATCGGATGATGATTTAATTGTTTACATCAAAGTAAATAAGAATGTACAAAAGCTAGATACACAGAAGCTGCTTGTCCATGGAAGCTGTGATATGTAAAATTTAAGGATAATTAATTGCTACAGTTAAAAATGGAAGATGAAATATCTCGACGTTCATTGGTTGAAAAAAAAAATTAGAATCATATATATATACCCCTGTAAAAGTAAAAATCTTCACTTGCTATTATTAACCCGTCTCTTGCAAGTTGTAATAGTGCTCTCAAAAGTGCGTGATTTATTGTGAAATTCTGAGTTTGTGTTCAAGTGAAAAAACAATTCATTGATGTTGTTCTTGTGGGTTTCCAGATTGGGTAGATGAAATGGTAGGTTGCGATTTTAAATTAGGGAAAAAAACTTTGTAACGTTTGGAAACATTCAAAATGTGCTGATGTAAATAATGATTGTACAGATTGGCTTTGTAATGACGATTGTCGTGAATAAATTTGAGAAACATTTGTTGTTTTATTGGAATGTGTTGTTTTAATAAACTCTCTTTGTGTTTTTATTACAGGCGTTGTTCACACCTCTTTGTATTTTGGCTTCTTTACCTGGGTGAATCGATTAAAATTTGAAAGGTAGTGACGATGACAAATCCTCTACATTTGAGGATAAACGTAAAATGGAAATCAAAGAAACTGTTCAAGTTTCAGAAAACATAGTAAATTCTGTGTCCGCGCCTCGAAATTTACTTGTTAGCAACTCAGCATACGACACGCTTCAAACCTCGTTTTCTCAAAACCAATTGATTAATCGTGGAGATCAATCGGAGAAATCAGTTCAATAATTTGTTGATAAATCCGATTATGACGGACAATTGTCGAATTATAGTCCATGTTACGCGAGAAATGTGAATTTCACACCAACAAACACAAAACCTATACTTAGTTCGCCGGATCACGTGACCCACCAATATGAAATTAAGAAGAACAGTTTGGGTACAGAATTCCGCGGTTCGCGGGAATTTAAACAGCAAGATTTTGCTGTGCATTCATCGGAAAATGAAAGTATGTTAGGGATTCTGAAATGAAATGAAATTTTCGTGATTGATCTGATTTTTCAGACGTTCCTTAATCAGCAAGGAGGTTTCGAAAGCACAAAGAACATAATGTTTATAATGGGAAAAACGTAGAATGGCCCAATTGTCTATGATAATTCGAGCAAGTGTCGCTTTGGAATGAATGGACGGATTGTGAAAAGACTACTCAGCTAGCCATGTGCCTCCGAGGATGGACTCAAAGAGTTTTAAGTGAACTTACAAATCGCGAGCTCAATAACTAAGTTGAGCTTAAAAGCGCGCTAACACAAAGATTCTGTCCTGCCAAACGTGAAACCGCATACAGATGCGACTTTAGGAACAGACGTAGAAAGTTTGGTGAATCAGTGGCAGATTACGGGTAAACGCTAAGACAACTAGCTAGTCATGCGTTTCTATCCTTTCCACTGGATATGCGCGAAGGCCTGACAGTTGAGCAGTTTGTTACTGAGTTAGCGTCTCAAGAATTAAAGCGATATGTGCAATTTTCGCACCCTAAATCATTATATCGAGCGATATATTTGGCCTTGGAGTTTGAGTCCTTTGAAGGATCCCAGGACATGTTAAGAAAACCGAAAGACACTGAAAAACTGCCACAGCGGCAGTGCAGCGCTTTGATCTCTCCGGAAAGAGATGATTCTCGTAATCATGCAAACAATGAAGATCTAGAGAATTCAATTGAACGAATAGTTCAAAAGACACTTTCTTTGTATGTAGATAAGAAACCAGAGAGCCAAGCCAAGCGATTTTGGGGATCAAGAATTGTTAAATGTTATACATGTAAACAGAGTGGGCACATTAGCAAGAATTATCCTCATAATAAGAGCAATGAAGCACAAAAAAGATTAGAGACCGGAAGCGGAAATGACATTAGTCATTTAAACGAGAGCGGGATGCGCTCGCGGCCACAAGCCCAGCCCCACAAGTGTCTATAAACAAAGTAGAAAATAGGCCAACTAAAAATGTTCCTGTTCCTGTTGAATTCTATTTCTCAGAGTTGTTGGTTTATAGAAGTTGACCATTTTTCGAGAAGGTTGATACTGATTTATCTCAGAGTTAAGTGTCGGAGAACCTATTTGAGTCAGTTCCCCAGCATCTTATTTTAGAGGAGTCATACAAGTTTAACGACTGCGAACGTAGACTTGCTTTCTGTGCAATGAAAAACACATGTCAAATTATCATTTGGAGGTCACGAGTTTAATACGTCTGTCGTAGTAGCTAAACTCGGAGATTTATATGGAATCATTGGACTAGACTTCTTAGTGAAGTACAATGTTTTGATAGATGCGATCAATGGGACCTTATAATGAGTTCATTTTGGTTCCCTTAATTAGGGAAGACCGTCTGCACAGCAGGTGCGCGCGTGTTCATTTGGCAGAAGCAGTGAGCCTGGAAGTAACGAAACTGATGAATTTCCCTCTGATCTAGATGCATTAATTAAACCAAAACTCGATGATAAAGTACGGAATCGTATACTGATGGCAAAATCAGTAGTGAAAAACGAACGGATCAAACGTTAAATTTTCAGTATTTAACCCCACAAAGGAGATAATCATTGTTAAGAATGCAAGGGTGGCCTCATTACAAATCATCGACTCTGTAAGGAATTGCAAATACGTACAAAACAATCAATCCCAAGTAAAGTTTGTAGATACTGAAACATTACCAGAGCATTTAAGACCAATGCTTGACAAAGTTTCATCGAATTTGACAAAACATCAATCTAAGATGTTAAAAAGCGTATTGATTCGTATTCAAATGTTTTAATAGAACCTTAAGGTTCTCTAGGGCTCACCAACGTAGTGAAACACACTATCAATACGGGGGACGCGAGACATATCCAATTGCCTCCAAGACGCCTCCCAATCAACCTGAAAAAAATGGCAGAACAATAGATTGACAGGATGTTAAGAGATGATGTCATTGAACCCAGTAATTCCTCCTGGGCAGCACCAATAGTGCTTGTTAAAAAGCGAGACGGGACGACTCTGCTCTGTGTGGATTCCCGCAAGTTAAACTCTGTAACTAAGAAGGACGCATATCCGTTACCTCGGATTGATGATCCCTTGATACATTATCGAGAGCTAAGTAGTTGTACTTTAGACCTTGCAAGCAGCTACTGGCAAGTTGTCATGGATGAGGCTAACAAGCAAAAAGACAGCTTTTGCAACCCACAAAGGGCTTTTTCAATTTAAAGTCCTACCATTTGGCCTTTCCAACAGCCAAGCCACGTTTGAACGTCTTATGGAAGCCACACTTTCTGGGTTACAGTGGGAGCGATGTCTAATATATCTGGACGATATCTCTCAGTTCAACATTTGAGGAAACTTTGGAAAATCTAACCTCAATTTTTGACATTAAAATCTGCAAATGTAAAACTTAAGCCAAAGAAATGCGTTTTATTCCAGGAACAAGTGTCCTTCCTCGGACACATTGTATCTCACGATGTTATTCGATGTAATCCTGAGAAAATCAGCGCTGTTCGTGATTGGCCTACACCAACTTCAGTCACCAAATAGGAGTTTCATAGGAATAGCTTTCTATTAAAGACGTTTTATAGAAAAATTTTCTACCGTGCCAATACTCTCTTACCCTTCAACAGATGATATGTTTATACAAGATACAGACGCAAGCGAATACGGAGTTGGTGCTGTTTTTTCACAGCTGCAGGATGGAAAAGAGGTGGTAATTGCCACTCAAGATCCCAAATGGGATATTGTACAACCTATCGGGAGTTGTTGGCGGTTGTGACATTTGAAAAGCAGTTAAGACACTACTTATATGGTCGACCATTTCTGTTACGAACAAATCATGCGTCCCTTATCTGGTTAAGAATTTCTCAGAGCCAGAGGGCTTATTTGCGCGCTGAATTTCTCTTTTAGAAACCTATGATTTAACCATTAAAGATAGTCAGTGAAGTCACCATTGATATTCAGATGGGTTATCCAGAAGGCGCAGGAAACGTTGAAAGAGAGAGAGAGAACTGCTGATAATGATCCGATCCCTTACGGAATTGACTTATACAACTTATACTTAAAGTATAATTTATTTATACTTTACTTATACTTCAGGTTTAGTCAAGTATAGATAAAGTATAACTATTGTATACAGCAGTTGTACTTTAATCAAGGATAAACCACTTATATCGAGTATACTCCAAAATTAATTTTAAAAGACTTTTTTACTTCATAGATCAATTTGGACTTAGTTTTTTATCAGGATCAACTTATGATGACAATGATCATGAAAAATG
>WFKH01011926.1:13434137-13459161 GCA_016163765.1 Magallana hongkongensis | reverse complement strand
AGTTTTTTATCAGGATCAACTTATGATGACAATGATCATGAAAAATGACTAAGTCCCAAGGTTTTAATTTGATGGTTATTATTTTAAAAATTCATTAAAGAATTATTTTTGCTTAAAAATAGTGTCCAGCACACCAAAAGAACCAGAATTTAATGAAAAATTTTCTTAAAAGAAAAAAATTATAAAATTTAAGTAAAAAAAAATTATTCAGGACTTGCCTTGCTAGGAAGTAAAAACAGGGGGTGGGGACTTGAACTACTTATATCAAGAGAATATAAAAAAGGGTTTAGATATTTGTATATATTATAGGTACATTGTATATTTTACACTGACAAGCTAGCATTAAAGTTAGAGGAGTAAGCTATTTCTATGTAAATCAGTAAGCACCTCCACTCTTTAAGTATTCATACATGTTTTGTGGGGAAAATGTTTGCAATTACAGTAGCCATTGTAGTGTGCGTGTTGTTTAAAAACCTCTTCAATAAGTTCAGTATGGTATAATGCTGCAGAAAGTTTTGAATGGCTATATGTACAAATTATCAACTTTTTATACTTCAGCAGTTCATCAGTCTATGCACGATTTGTAAAATACCACGTGAATATATCAATTTAAAATTATGTACGATATTACTTATACAGAATACTGTATGCATTTATCTTTAATTAGAATATGAATGAATCAGATATGAACTCCGACAGAGAAAGTGACAGTGATGATGCTCCGTGAGCATCTTTCCACTCCCAGCCTAGCTCACCCTTGCAATCTGTTAAGCAGGCTCGGAAAGGAAGGCTTATCAAGCCTGTTTCCAGATACTCTCCTTAAAATCAAAATAAAATATTTTTAAAGGTGGGGGGGTGTTATTTGTTTATTATTAAAACTAGATAGTTAATATATTTATATACATGTAATTAGTACACTGTTGTTAAAAGAAAATCAACTGGTGGAGTTATATGTCTATGTTAGACATAAGGTGTGTCGGTAAAGGACATGAGTAGTACTGGACCTGGATTCCTAACGGTGTAATGAGTGACATATACTTTCGCCATGGGCTTCGCTTTCGGTGACTTGTCTACCCTGCCCACATGTGTTGTATTCAACTTCAGCGCGCGTAGTGTAGAATAGTTTTGTTAGGATTTGTACTCGAAAGGTCACTGGGATGGCTGTTGTCCATTTAACATGTATGTATAACTCTGAATAGTGTATTTTTCTCAGCATGTAAAATGTGACATGAATAAATCTATAAATTCTAATTATATTAATTACAGATGGAAGATGAATTTCTTGACCTGTTTGCGGACATTGATGAAGTAAATAAAGTACTACGCCAATGCGACACTGAGTTTCCCGAAGTGAAGTTCACCCACGAGGCATGGCCTGTCCTGTGATTGGATGTAAGGGGTTCATGTTTCCTACCAAGACAAAATTTACCCGACACTGGAAGGAGAGGCATAGGATACAGACAAGGAAGTACTTGTGCCCGGTGGCTGGTTGCTTGGCAGAGTGCCGCCGCAAGTCGGACATGAGGACGAAGCATGAGAAGGATCCCCAGCGCCTGGAGGCAATACTTATAAAATGTCAGTCCGTGGTGAGGGAAAAAAAGTGTTACATCGACCAAAGACTGATCAAAATTAATTCTTAAATGTTGAATCAAATCGCAGGGGGGTTAAGGAAGCATATGGAATCTAAGTTACATGTAATTCCGCGAAATAACAAACCAAAGATATCATGTACCTCTTCAAATAATGAAACAACGGTACGTAAACCCAAAAACTAATAAAAATTGCCAGAGAAATTTTTTCTCAAAAATTAGATTGTATTACGTATATTTACACCTTGATGACGTCATGAATGAATGTTAAATGTCTTGTAAACTTGATCGGAAAAAACTGTCAACATATTCAAAAATATAAGAAATTTATGAACCCTACAAAAGTATTTCGGTGTAATGTGATAGGAACTGAACAAGAGAATACTGGAACAGGTATTAACTTGATCAAATATTCGCTATAAGGTATGTAATTATGCGTTTATTCCTAGGCCAGGCTTTCCTCTGTGGTTGTTTACTACAAAAAAAAAAGTATATAAAAATGTGACTTGATCTATGTCATTTTATGTTAAGGAATATAGTAAGCTATTTATAGCTATCACGTGATAATGCACCGAGGTGGTAGTAATGTAGTACCCGATTTATTGCATTGACATATATAAGGAGGCCTGTTGGGGAGTTTTTGTGTAAAAACTACAATAGCAAAACTCTCTAATTTATATCATAAAATTTACACCAAATCTAGTATATTTGCGAAGTTTAAAGAAAATCTACAACCTGGTTCCTTTTAGGGGTCATCTCAAAATACAGGTACATTAACTATAGGAATATATAGGAAATTGTCATTTTCCGCATATCGAAGCAGATTAAAAAATACTACAATAGCGTTTTTTCTGAAATTGTAATATGTGATAATATCATTTCCTATCTTCTTTATAAAAAATAATAAATTCTACCGTCTGGTTTTTAGTGGGTGTCATCTCAAAATACAACAAATGTTGCTATATGTTTGGGGTATTACAAATGTAGATGGGTACAATGGATTCATGCCAAAAATTTCAAAGGCGTACTTTTACTTTTTCTCTTATGTTATTTCTTTTACTTTTTCTCTTATGTTATTTCCTATAACGTATTCCTACAAAGCTTCATTTTATCATAACGTCATGAAAGCAGAATCGCAACGTCAACCTACACCCAACGGAAAAATAGTTTAAAAAATAATTTTTTCTTTAAAAAATCTTATAATTTTTATCTGTAATTTGTTTATTGTGTCCAATTTAATAAATGGTATTATGAAAACTAAAGTCGGCCTCCTTAAACGGAAGATCCTTTTTGGTCTTAGTTTTTAATCTTACGATTTTAGATTAAACAATATTTATTAAGTAATTTGCATCATTCAGGTATATTTAGGCAACAGTAAATAAAGATTGAGAAACAATCCAAAGGCTTATGTTAATCGCGCGCTCATCTTTTTACAAATGAGAGGAAAATGAAATTTTTGATTACAATAACATTACACATAAACATTGATAAAGAAAAATGAAGGGAAAACATGAAAAAGAAATAAAAAGGCAAGAAAAGAATAGCTGGAATTGAGTATAGAGACTGACAACTGTAACAAACCAATGTAAATAATGTCTATACTTAGCAACTAATGTTACTTTATATCAAATATTGAAACAGAATGTTATTGAGTAAGTATATATAAAATTGTATGTCTGTGACCATACAGGTATAAAGGGTCTATACTTGGTACAACTATACTGTACATACTTATATGATTTTTAGTATAGCACAAATAATTATAGTAAGACAACAGGTTAACTCAGAACCTTTCATTTTCAACAAGATATTTCAGAACAAGGTAAAACAAAATTGTTTTCAATTTCAGATAAATTGTCGTTACCATATAACAATAATTCAACATTAAGGAAATATGGAAGTGTCAGGATTGTATTGATTCTAACTCTGGAATATGTATTACACTGTAATAAAATATGGTCAGTACTTTCAACTTCGCCGCAAATACAAAGAGGTGAATTGTTAAATTTTCGTTGAAACAAATGAAGAGTAAGACCACTACATTCTAATCTTAATTTGGAGTGAAGAGTTTGGCCTATTCTGGTTCCTAAATAAAAATAATTTGGAATTTTTATTCTACTGGTATGTAAGTATGTCTTAAAACAATGTAACGAAGGATTTAATTGCACATTTTGAGGTAACGAATTCCATCGTCTTATTGTAGCTGGACAGAATGAATTAAAATTAAGATGAGTTCTTGAATTGATCTCCCGCAGTGGGTGCAATGTTCTTGTGTTGTAGTTATGACTGAGTTTTTTGAGACTGGATGATCCTGGATAGGTAATTGGGAGTCATATTGTGGTATATTTTGTGTAGTTGACGGTGGTTTTCCCTACGTTTTGACAATGGTTCCCATCCCGTTTCTTTATATAAAAGATGGCTGGATACCAGTCTATCCCCCCGTAACTATTCTAGCTGCTTCCAGCTGTATGTTTTCAATCTTATTGATCAGGTATTCAGGTATGTTGTCCCATATAATGTCTGCATATTTTTAGACTGGTCTTACAAATGAAAAATATGGTTTTTGCAAAGATTCCCTATCAAGAATTTAACTCTTCGCAGCATACCAAGGCGAGAGTAGGCTTTTTTTTTAACTATTTCATCTAAATGTAAATTCCAAGACAAATTACTACTCAGAATAACTCCTAGGTTTTTGGGGTTTCTACTTCTTTTAGGTGAACATTATTGAATATCAGTGAGAGGGTGAAAGGGTTTCTTGTTTTTATTAGATATTGTTAGACATTCTGTTTTGGTGGGGTTAAAAGACACAAGCCACTGTTTTGACCATTTATGTATTTGTTAAGAGCCACTGTTTTGACCATTTATGTATTTGTTAAGATCTGTATATAATAAACATGCTGAAGTGTCAGCATTATTGACAGCAATATAAAGTGATGAATTGTCAGCAAACGATTTGACCATACATCTAATATTGGTGACCAAATCGTGTATATATATATATATATATATATATATATAAGAAAAAGTAGGGGACCAAGTATGCTAACTTGAGGTACTCCAGCCTTATTATGCCCAATGTCTGATTTGCTGCCATTGATTACGACATACTATTTTTTATGACGTAAGTAATTTCTAATTCACCTCGAATTCCAACTTTTTCAAGCTTGTACAATAGCCCTATATGCTATACTTTATCAAAGGTTATGCTTATATAAAAAAAAACAACTACTCTAACTTCTTTACCCTGATCGACTGCTTTGTGAAAATCACTGGTCATACTTAATAACTGATTGACCGTAGAATCATTTGGTCTAAAGCCAGATTGGTGCGGTATCATTGGTGTGAATAAAGTTGTATAAATATTTGAAAATACACTTTTCCATACATTTACCAAGGACTCTGGGTTTGGGATGTCCGAAGGAAGATTTGTTTTTGCTAGGGGGTGTCCTAGGCCTATTTTGGCCAATGGTAATCTTATTATATATGTAAATGTAATATGTTTGAATTATTCAGGGTGAGAACCCCCTGTGCTCCTCTAGATACATGCCAGCTGCTTGGTGTGTAAACTGAACCTTGTCTTACTAAATAGAACTGCGTAGTTTTCATGATCATGAAAATTTCAAAACAATGAAATGCAAATCAATCAAGTAGGGTCTATAGCTCGATTTGACCAAGACTTGTATAATCAGTCAGTATTGACGAAAAGCTATATTAAAAAGGGTGTCTTATTGAATTATATGAATATTTGCTTAGCAGTGGTTAATATTGCTTTCTTTGATTAGTACTGACATGATAATAAAAGGTTAAGAAGGTCCTAGTGAAAGTGCGCATATTTACATTTGCATTTACCTAAACGTTTAAATTCAATGAACAGAAAAATAACGTTGAATAAAATTGATTTAATAACAAATGTACTGTTTTAATATCAAATGTTTACATCTACCGAGCTTTTTTCTCCTTTATTTCTTAAGGTTCCTCGACACACCAAAATTTTATTTTATAGATCGATAGAGAATCTTTTTTGAAATATGATTCCACAAAACAGAGATCGATATCGGCTTTCAGTTATTTTATATGAATTTTTTTGTATTTTTTCAGTGAAATAGGAAAAACTGATTTGCGGACAAACAGAATATATTAGAGCTTAAAACTTGTGTCAATTAATGTGTAATATAATTATGAATAAATTCATGCCAAAGATCGTTTGGTCAAGTGTTTAATTTTTTAATTAAAAAAATATTTCTGATAATCAAAATTGTAATTCTTTAATATCTTTTTAATCTATGGATAAAATTTAAAGAATAACATATAGTTACATAAACTATTTACTAAACAATGATATTTTACAAAGAAATTGAAATGCAAATGCGAAATTTTGGAAAAATTGCTATTTATCAAATTTGAACCGATCCCGATTGAAAAAAAAACTGATCCCGATCAGAATTATTTTAAAATTGAAATTTTACAAATAAACTGCAGTTTTTTTTCTAAGTAAGTGATATAAATTATAAAGTTAGTAAATGACGAAACCATTTTACAGCTAAACAACCTGAAATTTTTGCAAAATTCTGATTCATTCTAACTTTATGTGATTTCGTTCGGGATCAGTTTAATTACAATCGGGATCGGTTCGATTTTAAAATTTTCCAGTTTTTCTTTAATTTCACTATTTCGTTTCAAATTCTTGTTGAAATATGATTGTACAGCAATTGTTTATGGCGAGTAACAGTTTATCTGCAGTTTTTATCCATAGATTTTAAAAATATCTACAATTCTTGTTTTTCATTTTCATAAATATTTTTTTTTTACAAAAATATTACAAAGTTTATCTGGCCGTCTTTGATATGTATTTATAGATAATTGTATTGTGCATTAATTGATAACAAATTTCTAGCTCTAATATATCTTGTTCGCAGCTAAAACGATGTTTCCGGTTTCTATCAAAAAATACAAAAAAAATTATATAAAATAATCAGAAGCCGATATAGGTGTCATTTTTGTATAATCAATTCTCAAAAATGATTCTTCATCGATCCATCAAATAATGCATTGGTGTGTCAAGCCACCTTAAGAAACCCGATTGTGAATCATTGATTTTATAGAAAATCTGCTCGATCCAGTTCAAACCAGATTATCGACTGATCAAAACCTTCAGCAACATAACAAAAATCAAGGAATGCCCGAAATAGTCATGATAAAGTCAATCTCGAATTTCCGAATAAGAATAGTTCGCTAATTCTATCTAACGTACTGATGAATATTAACTATTATTTAGTTACTTCTACGTACTCTTTACGATTAATTAAGCTGTTTAAAAAAGATAAGTAAATAAAAAACAATAAAATGCTTTCTTTGATGATTCATGCTGGGTATGAAGGTAGCGATCATTGCAGAAAAAAATAGCATAACCCGCTATTTTTTTTTCAATGTCGATACCTTCATACCCGCATGAATCACCAAAGATAGAATTTTTTTGTTGAAAATGGCAAAACAAAAGTCACGTATATTGACTCCAAAAGACTACAATCAATATCTATAACTTGCAGTTCCTCTAGCATAGAAGCAGCTATTATTCGGCCAACTGATTAAGCAAAACTCCAAACATTGTATGGTTTTTGTGGACAAGGTTGGTCGCTTGCCATGATGAATTATATTTTATCTCATTTCGATTCAAAACCATTGTAAATCTATTATTCACCGTTAACTTGTTCTATCTTGCACCGTTTCGTTTGTATTTGTGGCGGCGAATTTTAAAAAAAAAATTATTGGACCTGAATCCTTACAATGAACCCGCTACTGGCTTAAAATTAAAATTTTCCATTTCAAAATAGTTCGACTGTCAAAATAAATACCATGTACTCTGTTCATCCCTATTTAGAAAAAAAAAAACCAAAACAAAATAATAGATGTTTTTTTATACACTTCACAGTAATAAAACAGAATGAAAACCAATACGTTCTGATCAGAAGTGTTTCTTAAATTAAATGTTGGATTAAATGAAAAGGTACAAGAAAAATATTTACATATATCCAATGCATGCAGCAAACAGATAGTATCATCAAGCAACGTTACGAATAAGTATATGTATAAGTAAGACTTGTCACAGATGAAACATTTATTCCGACGCAATTGGAAAAGTCACATGAATAATTCTTCAGGATGAAGCAATATCAGCAATGATAATAGTTAGACGGAGAATCCAAACACGTCAACCTCACAAAGAGTGAGATACTCAGTTTTGGCGGCGATCTTTACGAATTTTCCCTGTGGCGATGTCGGACAGACAATGACGACCAGCTGTGACAGAGTACCGGGACCAGCAAAGAAACCACAGGGAGTGTTGGCATCTGATTCTGTAAGGCCTACAGTGACGGTAACATCCCGCAGCCGGTCTGACACGTCTACAATAAGTTAAAATTTCAGATGTTATAAATAGCCAATTAAGATTTGTAAATGAAAAATGACTTATTCAGAAAAATGCACTGTTTTTAGATTTATTTATTCGCAGCCTGTATTTATAGGAACATGAATTATTTCACGACGAACAATTATTTGTGACCAAAGAAAACTGGGTAATGTAACTTCTACTTGCAAATATAACAAAGTAGCAAATAAACACTTATTAAAACCCTAAAAAGTTCACCCTGATATATAGAATAATTTAAACAAGAGGCCAATAGGCCTTAACGGTCACCTGAGTTAGCATAACCCAAAAACTTGTCGAGGAGTCTCATATATGCATTTAATTAAGTTTCATTCTGGAGTATGAATTATGAGAAAAATTATAATATTGTAATGACGACCATCTCCCTGCCTGAAATCTTTCAAAAAGGACTGAAAGCTATAGTTTTAGCGAAAAACTTAATTAAAAGATCATAATAGCATGACCTGGTATTGAAAAGGTGCAAGACTGATAGAAAATAATTTTCCCATATTTGTTAACTTTCAAGATACGTTTTATGTGCATATGTTTTCATAGATAAACTAAAACAAGGTGGCTAGTATACATATTTTACTTAAAACAACCTCCCATCCCCATCCCCAGGGGCAGACAGAAACTCTCCCTGTGGGCATTTGAACAAACAAAGAAAACCCAGCTTTTAAAGCCATCATGAGTTATTCTCCTGTTACATGTGTCGGTGATTTTAGTTAGCCAATTATTACCTTACTATTAACAAGTCTATTTATTTATTTAGAAAGTTCAAAAACTGTTTTTGTTTCAAATGATAAAAAATACTTGCATAACTCTTTTGATCATACAACTTCTTATTAATAATTACATTATATTCAGTGATAAATTACTAAATATGAACAAGCAAAGGAAGATAACTCCATTATGAAGAAGCAAGGGAAGGTAACTGTTCCCCCCCCCCCCCCCCTTTGAACTCTTTCCAAGTGCTTTCACAATCTCATAACTTTGATGGAACGCTTCATTCTTTCTCTTTTCTAAATATGTGAATTTACTCATTTCTTTCATTGAAATTCCTGAGCAGAAAAAAATAATAAGTCAAATATATACCCCCCTTTCCAGCTATAACCCTTGCCTTACATGTAAGTGACATGAAATATTTTTAAAGATGGAAGTCAATGTTCTTTTCTAAATATGCAGTCAGTTTTTATTCTGTGTCAGAAGACGTTTTTTTAAACCTTATATATATTAACACTAAATCACCATTTTGGCCAAACCCTGCAATAAGAACCCCTACCCTATACACTATGTATGAGTGTTTTGGCCTCGCTCTAGATTCAAATCCCTACATTGGGAGACATGAAATTGAAAATTTTGATAGACGGCTCTATTTTCTTTCTTTATATGCAGTCAGTTTTTATTCAGTAACAGCTGAAGTAAAGAAGACAATTTTTTATAAACATTAAATGCATTAACACTATATAACTATTTTGGCCCTGCCCTAGGGTCAGAACCCCTACTTCGGGGGACATGAAATTTAAAATTTTGGTAGAGGGCTCCCTGGTCTACAAAATCATGAATGTGTTTACCTTACAGGTGTGTGGGAGTAGAGAAGATAATTTTTAAACATTATATGCATTAACACTATACATCCATTTTGGCCCTGCCCTAGAGTCAAAACCCATACTCCAGGGGACGTGAATTATAATTTTAGTAGAAAACTTTCTAGTTAACATAATTATGAAGTCAGGTTTTCTTAAAGATGTGTGAAAGTAGAAAAGATTTTTAAACATTATATGCATTAACAGTATATGGCCATATCCACCCCCCGTACGTCCTTAACCCCTGACCCAGGGGCCATGAATTTCACAATTTAGGTAGAGGAGTTAGTCTACATCATAACCATGCATTCAGTTTTTTGCCCATATGTGTGGGAGTAGAGAAGAAGATTTTCTAAGATTTAATACATTTTTACTATATGGCCATATTGGTCCCATCCTAGAGCCTGAACCCCTGACCCAGGGGACATGAATTTCACAATTTTGGTAGAGGGTTTCATGGACATCATAACCTTGCCTTTAGTTTTTAACTAATATATATGGGAGTAGAGAAGAAGACTGTCTAAGATTAAATACATTTTTACTATATAACCGTATTGGCACCGCCCTAGAGACTGAACCCCTGACCCAGGGGCCATGAATTTCACAATTTTGGTAGAGGGGTTCATGGACATCATAACCATACATTCAGTTTTTAACAAATACATATGGGAGAAGAGAAGAAGATTTTTAAGATTTAATACATTTTTACTATATGGCCATATTGGCCCCACCCTAGAGCCTGAACCCCTGACCCAGGGGCCATGAATTTCACAATTTTGGTAGAGGGCTTCAAGGACATCATAACCAAGCAATCAATTTTTTCTTCACATGTTGTAGTAGAGAAAAAGATTTTTGAAAATTTGGCTTTTTTTTGCATATTAGGCCCCGGGGGGTGGTAGAGCCATGAATTTTACAGTTTAAATTCCTCTTACCATAGAGATGTTTCACACTAAAAATGGTAACAATTGGCCTTGTAGTTTTCAAGAAGTTAAAAATGTAAAATTGTTAACGCTCGACGCCGGACGAAAACAGATAGCAATAGGTCACCTGAGTAAACTCAGGATACCTAAAAATATAAAATAAAATGATATGCAATTTTCATTTTCAACATTTCTTAATGGGTCTTTTCAACAAAAGCACATATAAAACTACACAAAACTCATAAAAATCAATAATGAGGAAACTTCGAAACTAGAAACTAGTGTTTTCCAGTACGTGCTTCATATAAGTGGCAATTTTTGGGATTGACAATTAGTCTTTAGTAATCGTCTCAACTATAAAACACTAATAATTTGCCGAATGACAATTGAGAAAGAACAACAAATCAGATGAAATGTTGATGTCTGTATTTTTACGACAAGTTGTGATCACTTTAAATATATTGTTTATTTCGTCCTCGATAGTGCTTTAAATATTTGATATTTGATAATTCG
Source organism: Magallana hongkongensis (assembly GCA_016163765.1). Lineage (NCBI taxonomy): Eukaryota > Metazoa > Mollusca > Bivalvia > Ostreida > Ostreidae > Magallana > Magallana hongkongensis. The sequence goes on along the minus strand of WFKH01011926.1, from coordinate 13,448,129 downwards.
TATAAAGTTATTTTATTATAATTATTGCAATATTTTTAGTGTTTAATCATTTCCATGGATAACCAACAGCGATCCGAAACCACTGGATATATTAAGCCAAACCAGAAGTGTTTATGATATCCAGCTAAGGCCCCGGTCGGTCTAGGGCCGCAGAAGTCAAGATCGCTAGATCGTTCTACACCAATTTAGAGTAAGATAAAAATCAGCTACCCATACACAAGACAAACGAATTTACTATACTTCAATATGATAATTTTATATAACACTTCATCTGATTGAACAAAACGTCGTGTCTCTCGGGGAATTAATATTATAATCCACTCCTTCGGAAACATTGGGATTTTTCATCCCAGTGATATGAAAAAGATCAGATGAGCATACGATATACAATGGATGATTAAATGCAATATATTAAATAATAATAATTTTTTGTTAATCCCAAAACTAAATTAGCTTTGTTTGATTCGAATTTATGTAACAAAAGAGATAAAATAAGACATAAAATAACTTGAGTATTAAATTAAAACTTTACGATGTTTACGGCTTATTTAAAGATGAAAGAACAATTAGAAATGGATGCATTATGTATACTTCCCCAGAACAAATCAAATTGTCCTCGGGCGATGCCTTCCGGAAATATGATTTTTCTTGGGGGAATAAATCTTCATATCTTCCTCATCATCATGCAATAAATGTAAAGTGTTTATCACGTATGATCAATATATTGTAATGGGTGAATGAACACTTAGTGATTTGGTTAAGTGTAGAGATATTTTGCTATTTTAATTTCACAAATTTAATCGAAGCCTAGAATCTATAATCCAAAATGGTTTATATCTTTTAATTTTGCAATTTAGTCACTTTTATCCCTTACCCATTCCTCCTTTGTCCATTCCTCTGTTGAGTATTCTTACAGATGTGATGGAATACTCAGCCTGTAGATCCACTCTCCACCAAGGAGTTCTGTCGTTTTCTCCTGTGACTGAACACTTGTCTTGGTGAAGATCTGTACCTCTGTTACCATCTACTGCCAATTCGGCCCCATAGGTAAAAAACGTTGACGACTGTTCGGCAGGTTTACCCAATGCAAGTTCAGAGAGAACTGTCAACGATATTACAAAACTACAGACGTTTGGTGATAAGTTAATAAAATATAATGCAATATAGTGACCGTATGTGAAAAAAAAATTTACTTGAAAAAGCTGTTAATTAAAACATGTACTTTTTTAATGTTTACAATGCCAAATGCCAAATTGTGTTTTTTGTAAATTGCTTAACACAATAACTTACTACAAAGTCACAACTTAAAGTATCATTTTTTGATCTTATATGCAATAAAGTTAAACAAAGAAATAGTTCTAATCAAATAATTTCTTCAACATCCATTCCAATATTCAATGGCATTAGAATGAAAATTTTGCCTTCTGTAGGACACAGATCTGTAAAAATCCCACCCAGATTACGCTAGTTTATGTATAGTTTACAGGGCCTTAGACACAATTTGAGCTCAAAATTTTTAAATTTTATTTCTCGATATTAAGAATGTTGAACATAGGTATTTTTAATATTCTATCAAAATTTAAAGTCAAATATCGAGTTACAAGCAGAATACAAAGTTCAGAATTCTTTGTTTTGTAAACAAAACTCGAGTCTTATTGTTTACATGTGTGTTGCATTAGTATATATGTTCAATAAAACGATGCTTTTTTGTTGATTATAGTATTTATGAACACATTAAATTAGTTTATATTGTTTTCTACGAGTCTTTTGCCAAACAAAATGCTAATCTCTTACATTACATTATTTGTAAAGAAATATAAAACTCGAGCTTTGTTTACATAACAATGAATTCTAAGGTCTGTATCTCGCTTGTAATTTGACTTCGAACACTCAAATTTTGGTCAATCATTATTAATGCACAAGTAAACCATTTTATTCATAAACAAACAAAGCTGTCAATTTCTGTTATTAGTAAAATTGATTTGCAAAACATCAACTTCCTATCTTGAAAACTGTAAGAGGAGTTATCCGTACAATAGGGGTACCCTAAATGCAATATTATGCGAAAAAATGACTAAGTTCAACATTTGGTTTTTTTTTCATTAATTATCAGAAATCAATATCCAAGTAGTATGCACATCTCTAATATAAGTACAATTGATCTGCAAAACAACAACTTCCTATCTTGAAAACTTTAGGAGGAGTTATCCGTACAATAGGGGTACCCTTTGTGCAGCCGCCCGCCCGCCATTTTCACCATTTCAATAACCGGATTTTTCCTTTGCCAAACCCGGTTAAAAATCAAAGATAAAATTTTGATTCAAATCGTGTCTAGGTCCCTAAAATTACAGGTATATTTTAGACTAATATCATAAATTTTTATTGGAAAGTTTTGTACATATATGGTATATAGTTTGAAGATCTAGATAAAATGATTCACATAAAATCGTAGCAAAAAATAGTCACTCAGTCTCATTTCAAATGCACTTAATACAAGAATAAAGCATGACAAATTAACCTTCTTCGCAGACAATGTCGTATTTCCACTCTCCGTTTGACTGACAGATCAGCCGTCCTGAACCAGACTTGGAGTGTCCGTCAGAACATGAGGCGTGTATTCTCCTATGTATACCAATGGCGTCTTCACGTTTTGCTGTACTCAAATCTATTCCTTTAATATCGGGTATTCCACAATCTTATAAACAAAGACACATTGTAAACGATAAGTGTTAACGTTGAAATTTTGTAAATCAATATCAAGGTTTATGAAATACCCAAACGATCTTAAACTGGTATACTTTATATATAACCATTTCTATGAAACAATTTCAATATCTGCAAGTATGTTAAGATAAAACATGATGAATTTACCTGACAAAACACATTCAAAGAATTTATCCTCAGAATATCTCTTATGTTTACATGTCTCGTTGATTTGACAGGTTGAGTTTGAACAAGCTCCAGCAAGATTCTACAAAAATAAAACATACATAAACCTGATACCGAGCTAACTTAATCAAAGCGTGATTTCTTATAGTCTGGTCCGATTTAGTCCAAAAAAAAATTAACGGCAAATAATTGTTAATTAGTCCATCATGTTTTTTTTATTATAATTAAAGTGTGCTGAGTCCGAAAAAATATGCTGGCTTTCCTGAAAATGGCGTGAAGTAGGTCAAAACGGCGATTCAAAATGGCGGACAACCAAATTTCATTATTTTCTATTTAAGTCTTTTCATTATTGACAAACAATAATGAATTGATTCAGCATAGTATTTTATCATATCTAAAGTGTGCTAAGTATGAAAACATATGCTGGCCTTCCCTAAAAGGCGTTAATTAGGTCAAAATGGCGGATACCCGATTTCAATATTTTTTCTAAAGATTTTTAGATAAGGAAAATGCATGAAAAAACAATAATAATTCAGTCCAGCAAAGTTTTTTTTGCATAATAAAGGCGTGCTTAGTCTAAAAAATATGCTGCGTATGACAAAAATGGCGCTATTTAGGTCAAAATGGTGGACAGCCAAATTTTATAATTCTCTTTTGAAGTCTTAAAAATTGAGGAAATAAACGATTGTATAAATTGGATCAGCATAGTATTTTATCATATCTAAGGTGTGCTGATTCCAAGATTAAAGACACTCTATGGGAGAAATATGAACCAGATTGGACCAAAGGAAGAAAAGATATCCTGCGGACAAGGAGTTTTCATTTAATTCTGATATGACCTTCACATTTGACCTTGAAACTTGGTTCAAGGTCACTGCACACCCTTAACTCAAAATGACTGTTTATGTGAAGCCAAATAGGGCTAAGCGGAGAGTATTTATTCTCTGGAAAAAGGATTTTTGCATGGTCCGATATGACCTTGAACCTTGATCTACACACTTTATTTAATGTTACTGCACATTATTTGACCATTGGCACTCTGTGGGTGAAGTTTGAGCTACATTGGACCAAGGGAAGAGAAGATATGCTCTGTAAAAGGATTTTTCCCTTTACGAATAGGCACTCTGTGGGTGAAGTATGAGCCAGATTGGGCCAAGAAGAGAGAAGATATGCTCTGGACAAGAGATCTCGGACGGACGGACGGACAGATTGATCACTATAGGGCGCCCGCAGAGCGGGGCCCTAATAATTAAGCAGGGTAAGTTATGCATCAGAGATCACTGTGATGTAAGCAATTTACAACATTTCAATCTCTTACATCCTATTTAAAGATTTACCTGCAATGTATATACATATAATGTTATTGTTAATCATACGAAGGGGTAGTGTCATAAGGGTATCAATAAACTACTTAAAATGATACACCAAATCACTATTTAAATTTTAGAAATAAGAAATTTTGTTATATTCACTCCCCGTTTTGCGAGCTTCAACTTTTTATACGTGCATGTACATGTAGGTCTCAAATTGGTGGTGTAGCTAAGCATATCACAGGATTGTGACGTAGTGCGATACTCGAACTACTTTAAATACAAATATTCCATATGCATGGTTTTATTTGAAATACTTCAATTTTTAATGTATATTGTACAATACCATTAAAAATGTTAAATGTTGCACCCTTCACAAATACCGTTTTTTTTACATTGCTGACTACCATTGTTGATTCTCTATTAATCGTTCTATTTTAAAGACCAAAAACGTGTTTCTTTTATTTTTTAAAAGAGCAAATAAATTTTAATGAACTTAATCGTGAGTTTACTGGCGGCTTCATACTGGCGGCTTGTATTTCCGGATGTCAGAAAGAAAATGGTAATGCAAAAACAAAATACAACGGCGATATTAACAATTATGAACATCCATGCCAATAATTCATGAAGTTTTATCTTTCACAAAAACATAAGAACTATGAATAATAAAATAAATTCTTTCAGATATTGTTTGAGATTCATGATATAGCTGATATACTGTACATTATTCCACTTTTTAGAGAGGTTATAATGCATAATGGATCATTTTTATTCACGACAAAGAAAACATTATACCGGTGAATTAAAATTTGATCGGCAAATCGTGATGTTTGAGTGCTTTTTTCCACCTGGAGACATTTCTTTGTCATTTGTATTTTATGTGGAATCCATAATCAATTTTTAATACTAATCTTCATAGATCATGTTTAAAAATGTTTCTGAAGCATTGTTCTTTCAAAATTTATAGGTCTATTTGCGATTTGCTTCTTGATAAACAACACATTTCATTTTTAGGACTCTCTCTCTCTCTCTCGTTATATCTTAAAAAATAATTAGCCATAAAAATGTATTCAGATAGGCTAATTGCGTGTATTATTTTTGTCAATCATCATGTTTCAAGGACGGAATAGCACATATTCTAAACATATATGAAAGTTACCAATTGACCATACGTTTAAGGCGAGTTTTGCGGTTACAGGGAAACAACTCAGATTTCCATTGTGACGTAACACCAACCTACCTTATTTCATATATGACGTCAAGATGTTTGTGACGGAATAATTGAGTTCAGATTTTTTTTAATTTGTGGGGTTTTGTAGTTTATGGTGAAAAAAAGTAACAGGATACAAGCATTTGATTAATTTAGCCTCTCTTATATATTATCGTATATATATATATACAACAATATTTATGGAATAGTTGTAAATTGCAAATTGTAAATTGCAAAATTTGATGAACATAATTATAATTGTTTGTTTCTCGCGTTTTCTCCATTTAAAAAAACTAGAGGGAAAAAAATATTTAAAAACTGGATGTCCACCATTATGAATCGCCATTGTTTAAAGATAATTTACGCCATTTTCTTGAAGATAGCATGTTTTATCACATGTTTATCTCAATATACGGTGGATATCACTCATGGGATATTGATATCCCACTGTGTGTTCTTACGCCACGTGACGTCATAATTAAACATTACGTAGGTTTAGGCGGTTGATTGACGTAGAATAAAAAAAAAGAAAATAATTTAGGTGAGTGGTGTTGAGATGTAAATTTGAAACATTTAATGTTGTTTCATTTATTTGTCATGAATTCATAAAAATTTGTTCGAAAATGAAATGTTTGCATGTTAAACTTCAAGGAACTTCTTTTTCATGCGTAAAATTGTTGACGTCTTGTAGTTAATGTGTTGTGCGGCTCTTTTACAGAAAAAATTGAGATTATCAAAGTACGTGGTAAAACATGTGATAAAAAGAATCTGTCATGATTTGCGATGATATATGATTTTTATCCAACTCGTTGTGTGTTTTCTATCCCCTCGCCAAGGCTCGTGGATAGAATACACACAACTCGTTGGATAAAAATCATATACCATCGCAATTCATGAGAGATTCTATATATTCCAGACTATCCAGACCTAAGTTATGATTAAAAACTTTGCTGGACCGAATATTCATTGTTTGTATCACGCTTTTTGTCCATTTAAGAGCTAAAGGAAGAATTTAGTTATCTGCCATTTTAAATCGCCATTTTGACCAATTAACCTCATATGTGGTAGGCCAGCATATTTTATAAAACTCAGCACACATGGGATATGATGAAATACTATGCTGGACCAGTTCATTAGTGAGTCATTTTTTTCCCATTGAAGAGACTTGAAGAGAACAATTTGAAGATTTTGCTGTCCGCCATTTTGAATCGCCATGTTGACCAACTTAACGCCATTTTCATGAAGGCCAGCATATTTTTTCAGACTCAGCATACTATAATTATGATTAAAAACCATGCTGGACCAAATAATAATTATTTGCCGATAAAACGTATTTCTAGAGCCCTTCTTAGAAATCAGAACCAGACTATTAACGTGACAAATATCTGTATATTTGATGTAATAAATGCCTGATAAAAAATAACGTAATTGGTTACATTTATTAAAAAATACACCAGCTCATGATTCATCAGTCTTTGTAATCATAACGTTAAGGCGTGCTCATTGTTTAAAGAGAACATTTCTAATCATAGAGGAATTTATTTCGATTATATACCGACATTTTTTTTTTATAATGTTTCCGCAAAAATGTTTAAATTGCCACTTAAGATATCCCATTTTATAATAAATTAGTTAAGACAAATTTTTTCAAACTGTATCTCTTTTGTTATAACACGCGGCATTTGTTATGTCGACGCATCTGTTGCTAGAGGTGGTAAAAAGGTTCGGCCTTGATTTCCAGGTAAATGTGTAATTTCAATGTAAGCAAACTGTCTTGCCTAAATTGCGACATGTGATCCGGAGACAAAACATAAATTTTTAGTTGATATTTATCAAACAAAAAATATAAAAATAATTCCTGTCCAGGCGAGCTTTACTGCACACCAAGTTTTCAATCATTGAACAATTAATTTATCCATTAATCATCTTTGTCATAATTGAAATATACCGATTACAAAGCAGAAAGTAATTTTCTTTTTGAACCCTAGCGGTACATTAATGATTTTCTTTTTTGGCTGCTAGCTTCAACAGTTAGTAACTGCTGCTGCTTGTTTCATCTTGGTTTGCTTGAATACAATCATATTGAATAAATGTGACTGTATATTTTATAGTATTTGCCCAAAAGCGTATATGAATCGTAAATCTTTCTTTATGGAAGCGTGGATTATTACTTGTCTAATAAATTTCTTTTAGTTAAGTTTTAATACGACGCGAAAAATTAATAAAATGGTTTGCAATCATTTACCAAAATTCTGCGTTGTTTTTGACATTCGTAAATATTCATTTTTTTATCTTCTTGTTTAACAATGCTACCATTAGTGTCTATTTAAAACTCCCATTTTAAAGCTGAACACCGCTCGTAAAAGGGCACTGTCAGCCATATTTCTCTTTCATCACTGCTGTCCCTACAACCCCTATATAAGGCGCAGACCTCTAAACAGTTCAAAGTACTTCGCTGTAGAGGTCTCACCTGTGTGGACGTACATCTTGCCTCGCCGTGTTACTCGGTCGCGATGAAGTTATCAAATTTTACGCATTTTTTTCAAGCCAGGAGAATACTAACATAAAATAAATTGGTCAATGCATAATTTACAAACAGAATATGCACATTAATAAGAAATAAATGCATAAAATCCAAAGACCACGAAAGAAATACTACTCGTCGGCCACGAGTTTCAGGTGTGCAATAGGGTGTAACGAAATCGAAGGGTTTATATACCAGGTACCTGTGTGACGGTGCCTATTTACGAGCAGTGTTCAGCTTTAACAAAATGATTACACCTCTTCTTTTCTAAGCATATACAACTTGAATAAACACGGGACCGCACAAACCAAAGTTTTACCCGATTTCTACATATTTTATATATCATATGAAAAAATGAACCTTTGATAAGCAAAGAAAAATAGAATTATTCGTTGGGCCAACACATAAATATTGAGTTTCCTTCCACTTCATAGCCATGCAAGCGCTGGAAAATGTAAATACTGTAGCGTGGCATATATCATGAGCAATCGGCCTCTCTGTGAAACCTGATGTTTTTAAGAAATAATGTTATTTCTATTTTTAAGATGCACTCTCTATGGATGCATATTTCTTACTACATTCATCGAATAACTCCAGTTGTTTTCTTCGTGCGTCAATCCCACCTTAACAAATTGTAGCCAGCAATCGCAATCACGTGACACTCCAATCAAATCACGAAAACTAACATTTTTTTTGTTCTTACATCCATCTAAAATTGTTGTTCATATTTTAGATACAAATGATTGAATATTTCAGGGGCCAGCCCTGTAGATCCTTAATGGGGACAGATCCTTAATTGGCGTTTAAATATCTGGAATCGATTAGAATGATCAATGCGGACATTTTCGCTTTTACAATGCTTAACAAAATATGTCTTCTTCTCTAGATATATTGCGTCAAAGTTTGAGGACTTTGGCCCCTAAAAATCTCTAATTCCGTCATGAATGGGTGTGGCACTGATTTTTTCAAACAGATATTGTTACGGTCAACAACTTTGCTTCTATAATGCATTACAAAATCTTTAACGTTTTTAAGTTATTTGTAATAGACTTTACAAGTCATTTGGCCCCTAATTGAAGGGACCAGCCCCTTTTTCTTTATTTCGTTGGAAAGAACTTTTTATACTCTACCACTTTTGTTATATATATTTTAACAAAATATCAACTGATAAAAAGATACAAACCAAAACGTACGAAAACTTTGATTCAAAATTCGTGCCCAATTTTCGTGCCTAGGCGAGCTCCAAGAAATGGCGGCACTGGCATAAAACAACTTAATAGGGCACAACTTTACACTTTAGTCTACCTATCCTTAAAATTTCGTAGTCATATCTCTGATAGTTTCTGAGATCAACTCTGCAAAATATAGGTCGTAAACATTTACAAAATGGCTGATAAATCTGTACCGGAAGTGACGACAGGAAAAATATCAAAAATGTATAAAGTTCACATCAAGTTACATCATCTGTGAAAAAAAAGTTGAAATTGGTCGAATAGTTTTCGAGAAATCGCGAGCACAAAATTTGTGGAAAAAAAAATAATCAATGCGAAAACAATAAGGTCTTCCGTTGGAAACGGAAGACCTAAAATACACATACCTGTGAAAGAAGTGCAATTGAAATCAAAATGAAATGGAAATTATCCAAAATATAGGGTTTTTTTTTACCGGATATTTATAATATGGCATGGTACATACATGTTTGTTGCATATAGGAATCCCCGTAGACTTTTTTTAGTCGTGTATTGTAAGCTTACCAGCTAGAGGGAGCGTTTGAATGAAGAAATCTTGGGATATTTTCATACTTATGAATACAAATCGTTTGAACTCTGGTGTATTAAAAAATGCAAATATCCTGGGATATAGTAAAGACAGTTAATATTAAGGATTCTAACATGAACTTTGATTATCGCTTGTGACGTTGCAGTTTACAGCGTTCAACGTTTATGACGTCATAATAAATCTCGTCATTTTAACCTTTAAGTACCCTTTGTGTGTTACAGTGTTAAAACTGCCGTAGCTTTCATCACACTTTACAAGCAAAAAATATGTGGAATGTAAATATTATTAAATAAAATAGTCTAGTTGATGGTAAATATTATTCTAATATGTTTACCTTTGGCCAATGCTCCTTTTCACTGTATACCCACCCTGAACTGTCCACGTACCAAGTCTCTGCTGTTGGCTTATTTTCATTATTGATTTCACAGAAATTCGCCCCTTTAAAATAATTAAGAGATTTACACCGTGGGGTCACCATACATTTTATAACACAGTCCAGGAAACTCAGTTCTGCAAAGGATTGGATTAGCTTCCCGCCAAGTCTGTGTCCACGCTGAAGTTGAGAGAACCCCGGCCTAAGAAAATGTGCTGGCTGCATAAATATCTTGGGACCGGGCACTGATAATAGATATTAAGAATTCTAAATATTTACCTTAGGCCAATGCTCCTTTTCACTGTACACCCATCCAGCACCGTCCACGTACTTAGTCTCTGCTGTCGTCTTATTTTCGTAATTGATTTCACAGAAATTAGCCCCTTTAAAATAACTGACAGATTTACAACGTGGTGTCACCATACATTCTATAACACAGTCCAAGAAAGAAAAATCTGCTAATGATCGGATTACTCTCCCGTCCAGTCTGTGCCCACGCTGAAGTTGAGAGAAGCCCGGCTCTAGGTTGCCATAACACGGCACAAGGACGATGAATAAATACCACGAACATGTGAAGATTTTAGACAGTTGCATTGTAATGTAGGATAAGTTTCATGAAAATTAAGCTGTGTTTTGTGCCTTGAAAAATGTTTAAGTAGTGTTTCGTACATTGAACAACTTGAATTGCGCACTTGAAAAAGGTTTTGTATTATCATTGAGTTTTTTTTTTATAAAACGTTCTTGATATGAAGACTAATGGTAAGCATGCGATGTTTTTAAATGAATATTTCATAAATAATCAGAAAACAAGCGAAGGTGACAATGGCAATGTCGTTTCCATTAATTTTAATCAATAAACCTTCTTTGTGTTTGAACAAAGGCACTTGAAGATATGCGTCTTTAAATAATATATTAAATGAAGAAATCAGTGATGCAGCAAACTAAATAGTTTTAGAAGTTTAACAATACAGCTACATTATCAGCTCTCTAATTAAACTCCACTTCCTAAAGACTTAGAGTTTGAGTCTAATGTAATAATTGTTTATTTACATGCATTTTAGACTTTACTACATGTATATATGTGTGACTGTATCATGATTCGTGTATTTCTATACTTAATGTCTTTCCTGTCTGTACTGTTAACACAATCATTGATATATGCTTATGAAACATGCACATGTTTCTGTAATAAGATATAATAAGCATTAATTAAAATTTTACTGAAGTTATACGTTATATTACAAAATCAGTTTAAAATCCAGCACTAGTCATGTACTGCAGGTGATTTCAATCCCATTTTTTTTAATTTGATGATACATTCGTATACATTTGATGTAGAAAGTCTACCAAATAATTAAGTAACTTTTAGCACAAAAGAGCTCCTGTCTATGTCAATTAATACTTCCTAAAACTATAACATGTAAAGTTATGTACGTATTTAAAATACTTATTTTATTCATTTGTAGGTAGGTAGGGGTCAAGTTCCAATCAAATTTTCAAAATCTATTAACATAATGTTAATAATCTGTTATTGACAATTTTATATTTGTTTATATATCAGTCACACATGTACGTCTTATTTCTCGGCTTGTTTAATGTTTAATGCTTTTGTATTTTAATTTTATAAGTATTTTTAACGTACTGTTCATCGTATGACCAAACAGTGCACATGTGTAACTGTAAAATAATTGCCGTCAATTCATCGTAGTTGTAAATTGACCGTACGGGTGAACCCTGTTAGCCAGCCCACAGTCAAGACCCCCGTTAATTGATCGGCATCTAATTATACTTGTGTTTTCTGTGTGTTCATGCGGAACCTGCTCTGTGTTGAACATAATATTTTCACACCTCTATATTTTGAATAAGACAATGATCGTGCTTAGAATTGCGGTGAAAATTGGACAAGTCAAGATTACCTTGTCAGTAAACTATATATAGCTCTATCATATTAAGTTAGGCAAAATCATCAGAACATGTAAATAAATAATAGTTATAGACAAAATCTGAAACATATTGCACATTAGAATTATTTTAACATGTTTAATTACATAAAACATTTGTAAACAAACGGTCGGCCAATTTTTTTTTGTTAATCACATGTTACAACTGTAACAAAAACACCCCAATAATTTGTCGTATTTAACTAGGAAATATTGACTCCAACAGTTCTTATTTAAAATAAATATATTTAAAAAGTATTATACTCAGTAAAAAGTGATAATTTTGATTAAACATTATTTATTTTAAACTATCCCGTGATGCACTTCTCCAAGATTTAGCGGGTTCTGATTGGTCAGTATTGGCGCACTTTATAATTATGAGCGAAGGTTGAAATGGACAAGAAGGTGCTGTTGTAAAATGAAGAATTGAGAAACATGAATAGCCTCTTCAACAAGCAGATAATACAGGAACGAAGAACTAATATCAAGGTAACTTAAATCACAATATAGATACTCCCAATAACATTTTCAAGGCTCTTAGTTATCTCTCATTTGTAAACGAGATCTCGCGCCATCAAATCAAAATGGCGTCATTTTTTTTCAAACTTGGTTCGGCATTTTAATTTTTATTACCGTATCTCTTTAAAATATCCGTTTAGACCAAGTTAACCATTAACCAAGTTAATATGCATGATACTCAAGATAAAGTTTCTTAGAATATCCAGGGTATATGTATATATAAACGTCCCTGGAATATATAAATGCTTGGTTGGTAAACAAGACAAACAATGAATCTTTTTCACACATTACACAATTTACAAACTCTAAATGTAACGCAAGAATTAAAAAAAAAATATTATTCATTAAATCCGGAAAATGAAATCTTTCACGTTTTTCTTTTTTTCAGCATTGACAGCATACAAAGTCAATGTTTCCGGTGATTAGTTGCATCTTCTCTTCGGTGAATGTTTTGACCAGCTGAACGATGTGAACGCAAGGTATTGCTTTAAATTGATTATTTTCACCATTAACTTATACATGTGTTGAATGTTTATAATTTTACTGTAGTAATTTTGGGGAAATCCAGGTCTAAGTTCTGGAAAAGAAGGTTGATGGGGGGGGGGTGGAGAAGGGAAGAGGGGTTAAACACACTTATTGTTGATTAGTTCTTCCATTGTTCAACAATCAATTATTGAATCAAAATGAAAATAACCTAGTTTTAAACATAAAATGAAACATTTTAGACCAAATACTAGCTTCTTCTTTATTCAGAATAAATTTTATGTTTTTATTACATATTAGACTGAATGTTTATTTTTAAAAATCTAAATGAAACTTTATTATTCCTGTTTAAGATAAAAAGAACAGACATAAAGTACACCCCAGTGAAAGGAACAAGTTCATCGCTAGAAGAAGAATTTTAATGCTACCGCTGTCCAGAACTACCAAGTCTGCTGTAACCATGTCGATGTGATCTTATGCCAGTGCTTCACAAGCCTGGAGAATGCTCGAAAATCCCCCAAAAAGGCCTATTTCAAATACCAGTTAATTACAATGTTTGTCTGTAAGCTAAAATCTTAGAAAATCACATGGTTTTGATTATCAAATGATTGATTGGCCTTGATATTAACTTTCATTTTCTTAAATAATTTGTTATATTTGCAAATATTGCATAAAATATTAGACTCCTGGTAACATATATTCTTCCACCTCCAGGTTGATAATATGCATGCATTGTTAATAATGTTGTTGATACCTAGTAGTTGATTCATATATTTTTTCAGAATCCAAACACAACCCCGAATGTTATTTTTATTTTGCCAGTATGATGTGTACTTAAATAGAGAACTGAAAAGACATATCTATTTATACTAACCAACCGTTGTCTGAAAAATCATAATATAAATCCATTCCTAAATCAGATATATATATATATATATATATATATATATATATATATATATATA